>JAJTUO010000299.1:0-21500 GCA_021399455.1 Flagelloscypha sp. PMI_526 | reverse complement strand
CTAAAGACTGGCAAGACGTCTCCCACTGGTGACGGCACTGCGGCTACCGACCAACCTGGCTTAAAGGACATAACTCTTAAGGCTATAGATATCCTCAACGAACGCCAAAAGTCGAAGAATACCGGCTTCTTCATGATGTCAGAGGCAGCTTCTATTGATAAGGTACATTGCTATTGCCTTCCTTTTCATCCCTTGAGCGATCTCAGCTAAACTCAACTGTAGATGATGCATGTCCTCGACTACGACCGTGCACTCGGCGAACTTCTTGAGCTTGACGACACTATCCGCGCAACCATTGCTCGTGGGTTATATAGGCATTTACTTTTTCCGCTTAAGCTCAATATGTGACTAGACCTCAAGAAGCTCGGCATTGAGGACGAGACCCTCATCGTTGTCACCGCCGATCATGGCCACGGTTTCGATGTCTTCGGCGGTGCAGATACCAAGTACCTCGCACAGCAAAGCAACGACCGCCTGAAGCGTAAGGCTGTTGGTACCTATGCCAACTCTGGTCTTTCTGGCTACCAGGTCGCTGCTGGTTCGAATCCTCAGAATGCCACCATCATTTATGGCGATCAGGGCCCGAATTTCCCTGTGCAATGGAACCCCCGTTATGCTTACGCAGCTGGTTTTGCTGCCAATCCTGATCAGTATGTTTTCGTTCTTGCATATAACCTAAGCTAGGGCTTATAAGGGATTATAGTCGTGAAGGCTACACTGTTAACACTTCTGGTCCTCGCCTCCCTGCTACTGCTCAAGCTTCCAACGACTATACCACCAACCCTGCTGACCAGCCTTCAGGTAATACGCTCTTTTACGTCTTTCTTCACACATCATCACTCACAGTCGCATTTTCCGTTCAGGTTTTTCTGTTGGCGGCACTCTTCCTCCCTCATCATCTCAGGGTGTTCACTCCCTCACTGACGTGTCCGTCTACGCTAACGGCCCTGGCGCTGAGGAGTTCCGCGGTGTTTGTAAGTTAATCAAATTGTAGATCATTTGTACAGCGCTAACGTCTTATGTATAGACAACTCTCCGGACATTTTCTTCAAGTTCGCAGATATCCTTGGCCTTGCCAACTAACGTGCAATTCGTACCTCAAATAAGTTCTGTGCCATCAATACCCAGAATTTTGTATCTACAGTTGATATTGTAATATATTTAATCGCGCTTGGCGAGACTTCTCTTCATGATTCTTTACCGCTTGCTTCCTCAGTTTCTCGCCCTCCTTTCTTCCCCATCTTACGATAATCTGACAACTCACTATAACTTTGAACCCGTGTAGATACACTGGTACGTGCGGGTGATATCCTCTAACAGACTGACCTTGGTGAGGCAACACGGGTGACAGGCGATGGCGTAAGTAATACTGTACGTCTGCCGGCAAATGCTCGAGGGTTATGTTCGCCATCCGACCCCATGTATTTCGTTAATTGTTAACCAATCCCAACATTATTGAATTCTGACATTGAGGCAAGGACGTGTGTCAGTGAGCGAACTCCAAAATGGACAGTCGAGACGCTGGCGTCTCGATTGGGTAAATATTGCGGACAATGCGGAGTTCACTCCTAAGATGCGTGAGACGCCGATTATTGTAGTTACAATGGTTTCCAAGGTTTGAAAAGTCTCCACTCATATAGTTACATCTATTATATAATTCGTACATACCCTACGATACTCCCCATCGCGTAGCTTAGGTGTCTTTACTCTCCCCTGCGAATTCGACAAGACGCGTAAGGCCAAATACTTATGAGAAGAAGGCTTGGCATGCTTTGATGCTGTTAATTTCGTCCTCCTTACATGGGGGTCATTTGGCATGATTACAACCTCAATTTCAAATTACAACCCATTTAATACAACAAGGACAAAGAAGCGGAAAGATACAAGCTGAGAGCATAGATGGGCCCAAGAAACAGAGGTATAGAGGCCAAGAGACGAAAAGTAGCAACTGGATTCACCAAGTTTTTCCACTTCCCCAACTAAACCCGCCAAACGCCACCTCTTTTTCTTTCCGCCCTGGTGTCCACGCCGTCGCTATCATTCGCGTCCTTCCTGTCAGTAATAGCAGCGGTGCCCCAGGCTGAGCCACCAGTCCTTCCAAATCCGGCGACCTTCGGGGCTGCTTTCTCAATTTCTTTCTCCCCGACCTCCTCAGCTGCGGAGCACGCCGCCATCTCGTTTGTTGGAGTTGGAGTTTTCAGTTACCGAGGCTGCCTCCTTCCCTCCCACCTTCTTGATTTCGCTCTCCTTTCTCCTTTGGGACCTTCACGCGGAGGCCCCAGCCAACCTCACTGTCCTGAAAATACGGATGAGCTCTATGATCCACGGAAATGACAATAACAACATACTTCCTCCACTTTCTTTTCTTCCCGCTTTGCTATGGTGGTAGCCTCCTTGTCTGTTTTGTTTATTGCTTCCTCTTCTACAGCTTGTTCTACTGCTGCGTCTTCCGCTGTCAGGGCACCGACGGCAGCATCTTCCACCTAGTTAGAATAAACAAAGCGTGAATATTTAGAGCAATGACATCTCACCGCCTGAACCTCGTCTTCCCCAAGCTTCTTCGTAGTGGCAGCCCCGTCCTTCTTCCTCTTCTCCTCATCTTTCTTCGTTCTCTCTCGTTCTCTTTTCATCGTCTTCTTGCTCACAAGGGGCGCAAGTTTACTTTCATTTTCAGTCGTCCTCGCCGGCTCAGACTTAGATTCAAAGGCTGACTCAATGGTGTTTTTTGGAGTAGTAGCTTTGGGTGCCCTCATGTGGATGAAGTTGAAACTAGAATCCGGAGCAATCATGCTCGAAGCACTAGCAGGTGCGCTGGGGTACATCCAAGGGAACTGCTGGTGAAGCTTTCCAAACAAATCTAGGACTTCAGTATTATATTGAGCTACTTTCAATTGGGCTGATTCAAGAGATGCAATCTAGCCACGAGAATAAAATGTTGAGTAAAAAGTCAAAAACTTGCCAAACGAAAGACATGGCGACTCACTTTATTCACTGCCTGAGCCTGGGCTGTTTCAAGAGATTCGATCTAGTCATGAGAACAAAATCATTAAATGCCAATAACGTGAATGAAATGTACCCACTTTATTATTTGCTTTAACTAGGTTTTCCTCCAGGACTGTGCATCGGATCTCGCGAGCCTCGATCTCTAGATCCTTCTTTTCTTCAACTTGTTTCGTGTTCTCGTGAAGTACCTTGTGGACACGATCAAGGATGATATCCTCAAGAAAGCCTGGGAAGAAGAGTTGTTCAAACAAAGAGTTTGCCGCCATGATAGAGGGAGGCTATCGAGTCGTATCAGGGACCCACAGAACACAGCTTATAAGCGCCTGGTTGCACTAGATGGTTTATGTAAGAAAATAACCGGCAGGACGCATGAAACAATGCATGAGGCAAAGTTAAGTTCAAACTTGGCGTCTAAAGCAAGTGAAAGATGCAAGTCAAGAATCTGGAAGGCGCTATGTGCAATTTTAATGTTCAAAGTGAGGGGGGGGCAAGATAAGACTATGAAATATTGGCAAGTACTTTGAGGAAGACGGAATCTTTGGTTTCTGTGATCGTGGAGAGAAGAAAGAGGCACTATCAAGCGCTCAAATTCGCAGCTCAAGGCCTCTATTGATACCATAAGAGAGGCCCATGTCTACGCATTCAACAATTTTTTGTTTCCTCTACTCCGAACAATCCGAGAATTGAGAAAGGAAGACCATATACTGTCATAAACCATGTTAACTCGCCAAACAGAGAGCCGTGCTAATCGAGTCCTCGTGGTTAGTAGTTACTAATTCTCGATGAGGAGTTTGCATATAAATGTAAGGAGATTAACGATATTGCACTGTGTATTTACTGACATCCCGAATCTGCAGAAGTTTCCCTTGCTCTGTTCCTGGCTAGGTTTCTATTCCCCACACCAACCCAACGAGCCAAAAGCTAATCCAACGAGCCACTCTTAACGCCGAGAACCTTGAGCATCGTCTGCGCCTTCGCTGCATCCCCTTTATCGGTGACCTGATCAACATGACGAATACACTGCATACTGATCCAGGGAATCCATCTCCGATGCTATAATGGTAGCTGTTTCAGCCATTGCTCGACTAGCTTGTCAAAGAAAGTACTGTGCACCTAGAGGTGGAGTTGCCGTCCAGCCGCTACCAGAACACCATCCAAGACAATAAAGCCATGTTTCCATTCCGATCTATGCGACATAATTTTGCTAGCTATTGGTTAGATTCTTAACTTTACATTTGCTTAATCAATACAGCAAGTAAGAAGAGGTGGAAGATACAAACAAGGAGCACGGATGCACCTAAGAAATGAAAACACAAACACTAAGGGACGAGAGGATAAGCAAATCACCAGGTCCTTCCACTCCAGCCGAGCCCGCCAGCGCCGCCTCCTTTCTTTCCGCCTGTTGTCCACCCGTCCTTCTTGTCAGTAGTAGCAGCGGCACCCCAGGCTGAGCCGCCCGTCCATCCAAATCCGGAGGCCTTCGGGGCTTCTTTCTTAGGTTCTTTCTCCTCAACTTCCTCAGCTTTGCCACCTTTCTTTCCCTTCTCGTTAGCCTATCGTCGAGTGAACAATTTTGACATACAGCAAAACGAGAAAGATATACCTTTTTTCCGCCAGTCTTCTTGACGGTAAAGCCCCAGTCGTCTAGAGAATAATTTATGTTAGAGTAGAGTGAAAGGCAAATTTAAACGTGTGACAAACCTTCTTCCTCTTTCTTCTCTTCCTCCTTTGGTATATCATTTGCAGGAGAGGCAACCTTTTCTCCCTCACCATCCGACCGATCCAAATAATCAGCAAGACGAACATCTTCCTGCTCCTCTTTCTTCCCCCTATCCTCTTCTAACTGTCCTTTTAACTGCGTAGTCGTCTTAGGTGCCGATCTCCACCCGAACCCATCCCCGGCACTGGCTGGAATGGCTGTTGGCACGTGTGTAGGAGCTGGTACCTTAACAATCACAGTATCCGCTTCACTTGTTGTACCCATGTGGACAAAGTTAAGACTAGGACTCGGAGAAATGAGATTTGTTGCACTTGCAGGCGGAGTCACGAAATGCTGTTGGAGCCGTCCAACCAAGCCAAGGACTTGGGCAGTATCTTGAGCGGCTATAGCCTGGGCTTTTTCGAGAGCCGCGATCTATTTATCAGAATAAATCACATTATACGAAAGAATTTGGACGAAGTATACTCACTTTAGCCCCTGCATTGATTAGCTCTTGCTCAAGGACGGCGATTCTATCCTCGCAAACCTTGATCTCCGCATTCTTTCTCTCCTCGACTTCCTTCGTGTTCTCATCAAGGACCTTTTGCGCACGTTCACGGATTATAATTTCGAGAAAGCCTGCAGGGAAAACTTGCTCAAGGGAAGTGGTTGCAGTCATGGTGGGCAAAGCAATCCAAGGTATGAGGCTGGGACCCACAGAACACAGCTGTTATAAGCGCCTTGAGAGTCATGCACGTACGTAAAAGAAATGAACCGGTACAGTGAGAAATACTAGGCGAGCACCTAAGGAAAATGAAAATGAAATCGCAATGACCAAGAACATAATTTCTAAGGCTTTTTTCACGGGGAAGAACAAGCCGAAAATTTGACATTTTAGCTTGGTGGTCGAAGGACGATAAATTCTTGGATTGCTCGCTATGATGGCAAGAAGAAACGCAGTGAAAGCATTCGTAGGTACAAGGCAACATCATCATGGCCGTCGGGAACAAGTGCCCAAGCGAACACATCATACCAAGCTCGTTATCTTTTCTTCACTAGCAGGCATTTTTCACCCTTCTAACTAGTGAGTTTGAGTTTAATTAGGTTTTATTTGATCCATCTGATTATCTAACAGGACATAAGGAAGAAAACGGTCACGCAAAAGTACAGAATTCAAGCATCAAATACAACGGGATCTTGTGAAAAATAAGTCCGCCCACTCCCTCAATAAATTAAACATACAGATAGGACGAAAAACAACTCACTTCCTCTCCCAGCCAAACCTGGTTCTCAGGTTAGCAGAGCGGAGTTCCTCCTCCACTTCCCCACCCCTCCTGCCTTTGACTCTACCTGCACTATGGCCGAAGGTACTGTTCTCTTCTCAGAGATCGTCCTCTTCAGATGCTGTGCATGTTGCTGTCTCATTTACTGGAGTCAGAGTTCCAGTTACAGCGGCTGTCTCCATCCCTCCCTCCTTCCTCATAATTTCCCTCTTCCCTCTCCTTTGGACGGTTACGCGGAGACCCCAGCCGATTTCACCGCTCTAAAGTTATGAATGAGCTCATAGATCAAGGAGGTGACAGTAGCAGCATGCATCCTCAGCTTTCTTTTCTTTTTCCCTCTTGACTATGGCACCAGCGCCTTCGTCTACCTTGCGATTGACCTCTTCTCCTACAGCTTGTTCTGCTGCTGTATCTTCGGCTGCCATTGCAGCAGCAGCATTATCCGCCTAGTTAGAATAAAAGAAGCGCAAATATTTACAGCAATGCCAGCTCACCGCCTGAAACTCATTTCCTTCAAGCTTCCCCGGAACAGCAGCTTCGGACTTCTTCCTCTTCTCTTCATCCTTCTTCGTTCTCTCTCGTTCTCTTTTCTTCATCTTCTTGCTCACAATAGGCGCAAATTTACTTTCACTTTCAATCTTCCTCGCTGGCTCAGAGTTAGGTTCAGGAGCAGACTCGATGGTGTCTTTCGGAGTAGCAGCTCTAGGAGCCCTCACGTGGACAAAGCTGAAACTAGAATCCGGAGCAATCATGCTCGTGGCACTGGCAGGTGCACTAGGGTACATCCGAGGGAACCGCTGGTGAAGCTGTCCAAACAGATCTAGGACCTCAGTATTATATTGAGCCACTTGCAATTGGGTTGATTCAAGAGATGCAATCTAGCCACGAGAATAAAAGGTCGAGTAAAACATAAACAGCGTGCCAAACGAAAGACATGGCGACTAACTTTATTCATCGCCTGAACCTGGAATGTTTCAAGATATTTAATCTTGCCACGAGAACAGAAACATTAAATGAGAGTAATGCGAATGAAAGATACCCACTTTATTATTTGCTTTAACTAGGTTTTCCTCAAGGACCGCGCATCGGACCTCGCGAGCCTCGATCTCCACATCCTTCCTCTCTTCAACTTGTTTCGTGTTCTCGTATAGTACCTTGTTAACACGATCAAGGATTATATCTTCAAGAAAACCCGGATAGAAGAGTTGTTCAGACAAAGAGGTTGCAGCCATGATAGAGGGAGGCTATCAAGTCGTAGCGGGGACCCACAGAACACAGCTTATAAGCGCCAGGGTGCTATAGATGGTTTGGATAAGAAAAGAATTGGCAGGACGCAAGATACAATGCATGAGGCAAAGTTAGGTTCAAACTTGGAGTCTATAGCAAGTGCAAGATGCAAGTCAAGGATCTGGGAGGCGCTATGTGCAATTTTAGTGTTGGAGGTAAGGAGCAAGTTAAGATTATGAAATATTAGCGGATACTGAAATGTGGAGTAGGATTTACTTGAGATGGGAAATGTTCAAGGTGTTCAATCAGACCTTGAATTTCAGCTTTATCGTGAGCGACCAGAGCCTGAGCTCAATCGAGAGTTTTGATTTAGCCACGAAGGTTGAAATCCAATGGGAAACGGGCGGCATGAAATAGACGTACTGTATCCCTTGCTTTAACTAGTTCATCCTGAAGGTCGAAGATCGTGTCCTTACAAGCTTTCATCTGGGCGTTCTTGTTCTCCTCGACGTAATCCAGCATCTTTTGGGTATGTTCACGTATGATGACTTCTAGAAAGCCCTGACCGAAGAGTTGCTCGTGAGCAGCGATGACAGTCATGATGGAGGCAAAGGGGGTGGAAATTAGGGACCCACAGAACACACCTTTTTTGAGTGCCGGAGCATTATGCAAGTTTTGATAAAGAAAATAGCTGGCAGCTGTAGCCTGTTGAGCACAAGATATGATGTATGAGGCAGGGCCACTGAGTTTGAACTGCACGTCTCGGGCAGATGTGAATTAACAACTTATGAATATGCACCCAGTTGAATGTTGAATGAGGGAGAAAATTTAAACCTATGACATGTTGGGCGGGTATTCGAGAACAATCAGTTTTTCCACTGCGGTGACGGTGGGCACAAACAGTGATACCAAGCGCTCGCGTTGGTAGCTGAGTACCCCCATCGTCTACTTGTGTGAACTACAGTGTAAAACGCTGACCACGGTACTTTCCTTTTTTTTCCCTTCTGCCAGTCCGTAGGGGACGCAGTGAGGCGCATCCATTCATAAATCATGCCAACTTGCCAAACAGAAAACTGCAACAACGCCAGTCCCCGCTGGTCTACCTCCCCTTGCTTCTAGTAGTCATTTGCAACTACGAAGACAGTTAAACTCCTGCTTCGGCCTCATGACACTTGTTAGCACTGTTGCCCCGCTTGTTTACCAATGACGAAAGAAAAAATACCATTCCTCGATGAGGCGTTGCACCATGCTTTTGTTGACGTCCAGAATCGGCCTTTAGGTATTTCCCTTAGTCTGTTCTTAGAAAGCTGTCTATTCACCATGCTGTCCCCACGAGCCAGACCGTCAGTCTTCCTTGCTGCTCATAAACGCCGAGACCCTTGAGCCTGCTCTGCACCACCATTGCATCCTCTCCACTCTTGCGCTACATGACCAAAATACAGCATACGAACCCAAGCGATCGCGAGCGATTCATTTCCGAAGCTATATCCACGGCTGTGCAGCCACTAATTGACCAACTTGTCCAAGAAAGTGTCTCACACCTTGAAGATGAGCTGACTATGGAAAGAGAGGCAAAGGCAGCTGCGATGCAGCAGCTACTTGCCTGTCAGAATTCCATCGAGAGCAAAGACGCAACGGTGAGCAATTTCCATCAGTTCACGCGAAACCTGATACACAATTCTATAGATCATCGACTTGGTACTTTAGCCTCTATTTCAATGGGTTCTTTTGACCTCGGCGTATCTAGAATAACCAGATTTCCTCCCTTCGCCAAGATTTGCGAGAGCGGGAGGTTCGCCATCGAGATGTCCTTGATTCGTACACAAGTTTCAAAGTTCGCCTTGAAACTTTAGTTCGATCAATCCCAGATATACAACCTGCTCTCGTAGAAGGTCCTTCTACTCCTGCTTCCCCGAAATTTCTTGATTCTCCCACACTCGGCAGCGAACCTGCCATAAAAACTAGCCTGCCCGCAGTCGAACCAAGCGCTCAGGATCCTGAGGTATATTCTTCTTTAAAGTATTGATTTTATTATTCAGTGTGGTTCAGATCCCTTCCAATTCACTCACTGGCCTAGAAAGTATTAGTTCTTCTAACCTTGATGCCGTCCAGGAGCGTACTCTGTTAGACCAGCAGCCTTTCCCTTGCACTGTAAGTTTCGTGTTTAAATCATTATTTCTGCTAAATTTGCAAGCTCTCTTCAGGTCGTATCATTCGATACACTGAAGTTCGACACTTTTTGTGAAATCGAAAGTCGCCATGCACAAGCTGAGTGGCTTGACGATTTAACTTACCTTGCCATTCGTCGGACTATCGAGCTTAGCTCTAGTGGTTCCATTATTCCATCGGGGAAAAATAAGGGGGCTAGCCCTGCCCTTTTTGTAAAGGATGGGAAAGTGTCCAATGTGTCCTACGGTGGTTATAGTTTGAGTAACGGTGATCTCGTTCGTGACTACCTTGTTGTATGCCCTCGCGGGAGGGCAGCATACAAAATATTCCTCCTGGCTCATATTCAAGAGGATGGGAGGCATCTCTCGGTTTCTCAAACCCAAGAATACATGGAGGAATTTTCTTGTGATGTGTTGCCGGAGCTCGTCGCAGAGTTGGTCGAGACTTGCCCTTGCTCATCGTCAAGTCTCCACGTACCTCCTATAGAACCCCTTCCTGTCTCAAAAAAATCCTTTAGGCCCGATATTTACGTCCTTGCTACAGATTTCAGCAAAGTATGGGGCTCAAATCTTGATTCTCTCAGACCTAGCTTCAAGGCTCGCTACGTTTTTGTGCCCACTGTCGCCCCGTTTTCATTGGTAAGATTGTTCTCGACCCATTACACTCCCCCACCGAGAGTATTTAAAACATTTTGTAGAACATTGAGATTCTTACCGGAGAACTCACTCTCACCACTACTACCAACTCGGACGAGTTGGATGAACCTGAAGAGAAAGCAGTGCAAAACTTAGTTGGCCCTTCATCAGCTGGTGTTCAGAAGGGTATGATATTCGAGGTGTATGTTAAGAGCAAAGTCACGGGGCTGAGTATGACAAAGTGCTGAAGAGGTCCTATATATCGAGTATGGGCACTTCCCAAATAGTACAAAATTTGAACGAAATACGTTCATCTTAACTCAAACAAGTACATAACCAGAACAATCATTCTTAGCTTTCCCTTCGTCCTGCTTTTGTTACGCAGACTCGTCTTCAGCCTTGCGCATTGCCTCTTTTGCAGCCTCCTTCTTCCTCTTCATTTTCTCTCTTTCTTTTTTCGTCATCTTCTTGTTCGCAACGGGTGCAAATGAACTTTCTTCTTCCGCCGCCTTCACTGGCTCGGGCATAGGTTCAGGAAGAGGACCAATGATGCCTTTAAGCACAGTAGTTTTGGAGGAACCCCATCCCAATAGACTACCCAATCCACCGGTCTCTGAAGGCTTTTCGGGCTCTCCTGCAACCTCTGCAACCTTTGACGCTGCCCATCCAAGCGCACTCCCTAACCCAACGAAGTCAGATGGGGTTTCTGTGGGGAGCACATACTCTTTTGCAACTGCGGTTGAACCCCATCCAAAGCCAAATCCTGGGGACCTAGCACCCGGTTCCTCGGTAACATTGACGGGGGCCACTTCGATGACATTTGAAACTGGATCAAACAATGGTGGGGGTGAAGGTTCGTCCTGCACCTGTGAAACGACACCCCAAGGCGTACCTACTTTGTACGCAGCCTTAGAAGCAGCTTTAGATTTGGGCTTCTTCCTTGTTACGGATGACTCTGGGGAACCCGAACCGAGAACATCATCGAGAGGATTGACACCTCTTGGAGTATCAGCCTTGCTCGTGTTAGCCCTCATACTAAGAGGACTCTGGAATTGGTTGTTATCCTCTGAGCCGCTATCAGGGGATGTATGAGGCTCTAGTTCCGGAACACTGAGAATGGCAGTTGCAATGTCAGGTGACCATCCATTTTCGGAATGTTGTGGTTGAAATTGGGAAGTAATTGTCGGCGAGGGGCGGGGAATCAGGCTCGGAAATCGCCTCGAGAGTTGGGGTTTCGACAACCACCATATCTTCTTGCTCTGTTGCTTTTGACTTGCTTTCTGGCGCGGGGGGATTCAAGTGGAAAGACCTGAAACTTGAATCTGGGGTAATGGTCCTTGTGGCACTGGTATGCGGAGAAGGGTGCATGCGAGCGAAACGCTGTTGGAGCCGTCCAAACAACTCTAGAACCTCAGCATGATCCTGAGACGCTTGAGCTTGGGTTAATTCAAGGGATTTAATCTGGCCGCAAGAATAGAAAGTTTGGTAAGAAACAAGGTGTTGAATGGAAGACATGGTGACCCACTGTTTTCTTTGCTTGAGCTTCGGCCATTTCAAGAGATGTAATCTAGCCAAGAGAATAAAATGCCAATTAAGAAATGACTTGTATGAAGGACACCCACTTTATTCTGTGCTTTTACCAGGTCTTCTTGCAGGCCCACGCATTGATCTTCATAAACTTTTATCTCTGCCTTCTTCTCCTCCTCAACTTCTTTCGCGTTGTCATAGAGTATCCCCTGCACACGTTCAATGATCATGTCTTCAAGAAAGCCTGGGTAGAAGATTTGTTTAAGTGAAGCGGTCGTTGCCATGGTGGATGGAGGTAAGGAAGGTGTAGCTGGGACCCACAGAACACAGCTTTATAAGCGCCAAGGAGTTATAGATGTTTAGGTAAGAAATAATTGACGAGGCGCGAAATTTCCAACATGAGGCAAAGATAGGTTTGTGGACTCCGCGTTCAAGGTAAATGATAATTGAAACCCATGGATCATGAGAGTATTATGGGCAAATGTGTTGCGAAAAATGGGGAGAAGGCTCAAGCGTTGATGTGTTGCTAAGTATTTCAAGGACAACAGAATCTTTGGTCGCTGTGGTGGTGGTGGTAGGAAACGAAAGAGGCGCACGGCTAATGATGTGAGAGTGCTCGTGTTCTTTCCATATTTCCCAACTTTGTGTGATGATCTAGTAACACTCTTTACACGAATTCTTTGAAAGGGACCGTGACGAGCAAGGTTCGTAAATGCGTCTAAAATACAAAGACATATGTAGATGTCAAGAAAAAGTAAATCACCAAGCCATTCTACTTCTCCAACCAAACCTGCCAGCACCAGTTCTTTCCTTTCCGCCTATTGCCCACCTGTTGTCGTCAGTGGCAGCTCCTCCATCACCACCTCACACATCCAGAAGTTTTGCAGCGAAAGCATCTTCCTCCTGCCGCTTCTTCCTTTCTTTCTCAGCCTTTTTCTTCCTTTCGTCTTCCAACTTCTTCTTCTTCTGTTTAGCGGTCAGAGGTGCTGCGCCCCACCCAAAATCGTCCTCTTCTACTGCTGCGGGAGCGTGTGGCTCGTCTGCCGGTGTCGGAGTTTCAGCTGCAGTGGCTGCCTGGTTGGCTCCCGACTTGTTCTTATTTCCCTCTCCTTCTTTCTCCTCTGGGCGGCCGCGAGGGGACCCCAGCCAATATCATCGTCCTGAAAATGTTGGTGAGCTCACATGGTCAAAGCGATGTCAGCGAATAACGTACCTGCTTCTCGGCACCAGTGTTCCCTGGACCTGCGTTGCCCTCTGCAGCTTTTGCAGCTGCTTCCGCTGCCTCTTTTACCTTTTGTGCCTCTGCTTCTTCGTCAGCTTTCCTCTGAGCTTCAGCGGCATCTGCTTCTGCTTGTGCTCGCTTAAACTCTTCCTCCTTCCGCATGGCCTCTTCCTCTGCGGCCTTCTATAACCCACAATCAAACACTATGAGAGACACATATGAGTTCAATCATACTTTCGCATCTGCTTCAGCCTTTTCCTAGAAAGAACGATAACGTAAGTCCTAGGCTGTCTACCAAGTACCCGGTTTAGAGAAAATACCTTGTCTTTTTGGGCCTTGTTGTTTCCTTTCTTCCCCTTACCCTTCGTCTTAGTTGCTCCCCAGCCGCCTCCCCAACTACCAAAGTCATCTTCTTCAGCCTTCTTTTCCTCTTCCTGCTTTATAAGTGCAGCAGCCGCTTCGTTAACCTTGCGTTTCACCTGTTCTTTGGCGGCCTCTGCAGCTGCTGCAGCCGCTTCCGCCTGGGTAGTAAACAAATTGTGAATATTTAAAATACATAAATCTCACCGCCATAGCCTCGTCTTCTTCTCGTTTCTTTGAAGCTTCAGTCCTTGTTGGCTCGTTTCGTAGACCTAGTGGTTCGACAACCACCATGTCTTCCTGATCTGTTGTTTCCCTGTCGCTTCCCGGCACAGGAGCTCTCACGTGCACAAAGTTGAAGCTGGGATCTGAGGCAATCATGCTGGTGGCACTTGTAGGTGGGCTCGGGTACATCCGAGATGCAAAACGCTGTTGCAGCCGTCCGAGCAAGTCTAGGGCTTCGGCATTATCCTGAGATGCTTGAGCTTGGGCGGTTTCAAGAGATGCAATCTGGTAATGAGAATAAAACATTAAGTCCCAACGTGTTTGCAGGACACCCACCGTAGTCTTCGCTTGAGCCTGGGCTACTTGAAGAGATGCAATCTAGTTACGAGAACAAAACGTGAGGTAAGAAACAATGCAAGTCAAAGACGCTCACGGTATTCTTTGCCTCAACCAGTTCCTTCTCAAGAATGGTGTATTGATCCCCACAGTCCTTGATCTCTGCATTCTTCCTTTCTTCGACTTCCTTCGTGTTTTCTCTCAGTATCTTGTGGACATATTCAAGGATAATCTCTTCAAGAAAACCTGGATGAAAGAGTTGTTTAAGTAAAGCAGTCGTAGCCATGATGGAGATAATCAAGGTGTAACTGGGACCCACAGAACACAGCCTTATAAGCGCTTGAAAGTCATGGATATTTAGGTAAGAAAATAATTGGCAGGATGCATGATAAGATGCATGAGGCAAAGCTAAGGCCGCACTCAGGGTCCAAGGCAATGGAAAATAAAATCCAAGGATCTTCAATGAATTATGTGCAAATTTAATGTTGAAGGTTGGGGAGATGTTAAGGTGGTGAACTATTGGCGAGAATTTCGAGCCCAGCTGGTTCTTTGGCTACTGTAGTGGTGGAGAGAAAGAAAAGAGAAAGAAAAGCGCTCGCATTCATAATGCAACACCACCACCGTCTTATTATGGGAGAACCCTATGTTCGCGCTTTCTACAGTCCTTTCTTTATCCTGAATTCTCGTGATATGGGAATTGAGAAGGCGAGGGCGGTTCCTTTCATAAACCGTGCAGCTTGCCGAGTGGCAGAGGGATGCCCAATCTGGTCCCGTGGTCACTAATTCTTGATCGGGAGCCCGCATACAAATACAGGGAATTAATAGTATTATCTTATACGTTTAGTGACGTCCAAAATCTTCAGAAGTTTCTCTTGCTCCATTCCTGGCCAGTTTTCTATTTATCTTGCCGACCCCATGAGCCAAAAGCTAATCTAACTGTGCCCCCTCGTAAACGCCAGGCCTTTGAGCTTCCCCTGCGTCTTCACTAGGGACTCTTTACAATTGACCAGCATGACGAATATACTGCATGCCAATCCAGGTGATCGCGAGCGATTCATTTCAGATGCTATTGCCGCTGCTGTTCAGCCATTGATTGACCACCTTGTCGAAGAACGTACTGCAAACCTCGAGGAGGAGCTGAGGCTGGAAAGGCAGGCGAGCGCAGCTGCAGTCCAGCAACTCCTTGTTTGTCAGAATAATATTGAGAATAACGAATCCACGGCCAGCTCTTTTCTCTGCGATTCAGGCGACATGTTTCCGCTAACTATCGTTTAGATCGCCAATTTGGTACTTGCCTTGGTCTTCATGTCAACGTAGCCTTTCTGATAGAGACTTTGTTTAGAATATTCAAGTTTCTGCTCTTCGTCAAGACTTAGTGGAACGAGACGCTCGCTATTGCGCTGTCTTTGATCTGTACAATGACCTCAAAAAACGACTGGAAGCTTTCATTGGCTCGATCCCGGACGTGCAGCCTCCTCTTGTTGAAGATGCCTCCACTCATATTTCTTCGAATTTTCTTGGTTCTCCTACACTGGGAAGTGAATCAGCCCCGAACACCACCCCATCCTTGATGGAACCAGACAATCCATCTTCTGGCCCGGAGTCTCCGTCTCCCTGTAGTCCTACTGTCCTAGTACGTCCCGAATTTGGATGGAGACAATCTCTTAACTGATTTTTTCTTCTCCAGCCCCCAATGCTGTCTATTCCTGAACCAATATCCTTCGCCTCCTTCCTTGAAGTTGAAAACCGTCATGCACGCCCGTCACAGCTGGATAACATGGCCTATTTTGTCGCCAGACGTGCACTTCAACATATGGCTTCCGGTATTCTCAAGTTCCGAAGTAAAAAGAACAACGTGCAAACACACCTGAAAAACCGCCAGGTTGTTGGTCTCTCCCTGTTGGATTTATCACTTGAAGGTGATGAAATAGTCTTCCGCGATAATATTGTGTGCCCGATGGGTTCTGCCTCATACCAAACCTTCCTCAAAACCCATATTAGCGACGATGGTGTGCACTTCTCTCAATCGCTGACTCGACACCGTGTAGCAGAGGTTGGTGGCCTACTTCATTCAAATCTTGTGGATGAATTAGTCGAACAATGTACATGTTCACCTGGAGATATCCTCGCCTCAGAAGATACTATCGATAAGAGTGCAGTAAAGCCGAGCTTGCTTGCAAATGCACCTTCGTTTGAAGCTGTCTGGGGGACTGGATTACCTTTTTCTATCCCTCAAGTGCGATGCAAGACACTGATTCCGGGAACAAATGCACCCTGCCCACTTGTAAGTCTTCCTCTGGCAATCAGATTTTCTCTAATATTTATGTCTCTAGGTCCTGGTTTTTACATCTGGCAAAATCCTTGTTATCACTTCGATGGATGGCGTAACAATGCAGACTACGCATTCCGGTCCATCTACCTTTAAGATCAAGAAGAACGAATTCTTTGAGATTGTGGTCCAAACCAAACTGAAAGGCTTGTCTGTGACCCGTGGACTTGAGGTCCTTGCTTGACTGCCGTTTGGGGTATAGCGTATTCACAACCTTGATGCTATTTGAATGTAGAAATATTCACATTTGTGCTTCCAACTATAGAAACTTCGAGAGCGTGGGAAATAAAAAAATACGAGATCTAGGAAGAGGCAAGGCGAAGAATAATATCCGGAAGACGCTAACTGGGGTGCAAAAGACTGCCTCTGTGAAGTCTAAATTGGTCAATGTTGGTAGGGCTCGCGAGTATTAGGTGAAGTATTGCACTACCGTCATCTTTCTTCCATTCATGTACAGTGATACTGGCCTGATCTCCTCCAAAAGATAAGCATTGTTGGTCTTGATGCTCAAATGGTCTTAACCTAACAAAGATACGGATCACTCAAGTCCTTGAACGGACGACGAGTCTAACGCCAAACTATGCATGTGTCATCAGGATGGTTTACTTTGAGAGTATTTCACAAACAGCCTTTTTCGCGCAGTACTGAGTTACCAACTAAGACTATTTATCTATCAAATCCATTCACAATCTCGCTGAGCTTCAGCGGCGTCTGCTTCCGCTTGTGCTTGCTTACACTCTTCCTCCTTCCACTTCGCCTCTTCCTCTGCTGCCTTCTATAACCCACAATCAAACACGGTGAGAGACTCATATAAGTTCAATCATACCTTTGCATCTGCTTCAGCCTTTTTCTAGAAAGAACGATAAAGTAAGTCCTAGGATGTCTACCAAGTACCCGGTTTAGAGAAAATACCTTGTCTTCTTGGGCCTTGGTGTTTCCTTTCCTCCCCTTACCCTTCGTCTTAGTTGCTCCCCAGCCGCCTCCCCAACTACCAAAGTCATCCTCTTCAGCCTTCTTTTCTTCTTCCTGCTTTGCTAGTGCAGCAGCCTCTTCCTCAGCCCTGCGCTTCGCCTCTTCTTCTGCAGCTTGTTGCGCTGCTTCTTCTTCTGCAGCCTGTTTCGCTGCTGCTTCTTCTTCGGCAGCTCGTGCAGCTGCATCTTCGGCAGCCTGTGCAGCTGTGGCAGCCTCTTCCGCCTAAATGGAATAAGCAAAACACAAATATTCAGAGCGCAGAAGTCCCACCGCTTTAGCCTCATTCTCTTCCCGCTTCTTCGCGGCCGCCTCGTCCTTCTTCCTCTTCTCTTCATCCTTTTTCATTTTTTCTCGCTCCTTTTTCGTCAATTTCTTGCTTTTAGTAGGCATAGATTCATTCTCTTCCATAGTGGCTTTCACGTGATCATGCGGAGGTGTAGGAGTCAAATCAATGGTGGTGCCCTTGGTGATAGCAAAAGAGCTCCATACGTTCCAACCTCCGAAACCACTAACCACTGCAGGCTTTTTTGAATCCACTTCAGTGAATCCAGTGGGCTCACCCTTGGGAACTAAAGGTTCGACGATTACCATATCTTCGTGACTAGCTGTGTTGCTGTCGGTTTCCGGAACAGGAGCCGTCACGTGGATAAAGTCGGGGCTGGAACTTGGAGAAATGAGGTTTGTGGCACTAGCTGGTGGACTAGGGTACATCCGAGATGCGAAATGCTGCTGAAGTCGTCCAAAGAGGTCTATGGTTTCAGCATTATCCTTGGTTGCTTGAGCTTGAGCTGCTTCAAGACATGCAATCTGCTCGCGAGAATAAAACCATTAAGAAACAACGTGTTTGTAAGTCACCCACTGTATTCTGTGCATGAGACTTGGCTGCTTCAAGAAACGAAATCTAATTATGAGAACCAAATACATGAAGAAAGCGCGACGTAAATGAAAGGCACTCACGTCCTGCTTCGCTTTAACCAGTTCTTTTTGAACAGCCGCATATCGATCCTCGCAAACCTTGATCTCCACATTCTTCCTCTCCTCGACTTCGTTTGTGTTCTCGAACAGTATCTGTTGCACACGTTCACGGATGATAGCTTCTAGAAAGCCTGGATAGAAGAGTTGCTCAAATAAAGTAGTTGCAGCCATGATAGACAGAGGCAATCAAGTTGTAGCTGGGACCCACAGAACACAGCTTTATAAGCGCTGGGGAGCTATAGATGTTTAGGCAAGAGATAATTGGCAAGACGCGAGATGTTATGCGGGAGGCGAGGATAGATTTGTGAACTCTGCGTTCAAGGGAAATGAGAATTGAAACGCAAGTATTATGAGCAAATTTGTTGCGAAAGATGGGGAGAAGGCTCAAGCATTGATGTGCTGCTAAGCATTTCAAGGATGATAGAATCTTGAGTTTCTCTGATGGTGGTAGGAAACAAAAGAGGCGCACGGTTACTGTTGTGTGTTCCTACATAAGAGTATGGTGACCTAATAACACCCTCTACATGAATTCTTTGAAAGTGACTGTGACGAGCAAGGTGTTGACGAAGCAAGCACTCTTCAACCAAGCTAGCGCGATCTATGACCCCCAAGTGGGTTGCGTTGAACCCTGCCCAGAGAACTTGCTGTCTCTCGGATAGTCATGTCGAAAGTAGAAGTTGGCCCGGAAGAAAGGACAATCTCGTAATTTTCATTCGCGATTGGTCAAAATCAAGGTTTCTTCCCTTCTTCCAGGCACAATTAACGCAAGGGTTCGCTGTGAAGTCCACAGAACGTTGCCCAAACCGTCTCCTTATGGCCAAATGACTTTTTAGGAAATCACCGACGCGCATCAAGCAAAGCCCGAAAAAAACTTGAACCAGTATATAAGGTTAGCGCCAAATCATGGAACTCCAGTGGACCTCTGCCGTTCTCTTCCACCATATTGCTTTCCACATTTTTCCAAAAAAATGGCCTCTACAGAAGTCAAGGTCTCCTCTGATGGCGAAAGCAATATACATCGGGCTCCTTCCCTCTCCAAAGGAGGTGAAGAGCCTGCAGAGAACGATGGTCCCATTGACCGGCCCAAGTTGAACTTTAGTTCCCCATCTGCTTTCTTTACCTCTTTGAACCAGAAGCTCAAGGGCATCTTTACGAAGCGGTTCATCTTTGCACTCTTGGCTGGACAGTTGGTCTCCATCTGCATTAGTGGAACGAGTGTGGCAACGACTGAGCTGGTGAAACGGAAC
Organism: Flagelloscypha sp. PMI_526; assembly: GCA_021399455.1. NCBI lineage: Eukaryota > Fungi > Basidiomycota > Agaricomycetes > Agaricales > Niaceae > Flagelloscypha > Flagelloscypha sp. PMI_526. Next base: position 2,291 of record JAJTUO010000299.1, on the reverse strand, counting down.
TGGGCACTCCCGACGACCCAAACCATGTTTCTCTACTTTTCGTTGTTTATTATCTATACTCCTTACACGATCTTTAAATGTGTGTCTTTCTCTTATCGCTCTCTAAAAATTCTGAGATTGCTCAATTTTTTTTTCTTATAGACGGCCTTAAAGGTTGGGCAAAGATGATATGGCACGACGGGTGGAAGTGTACGTTCTCCACCCATGCCTTTTCTTTTTTGGTTTCCTATCTAAGTTTGATTTTCTAGACATTGTTCTTTCTGCTTGCGATGTCGAAGGAAACTTCCTCGTCGTCAAAGCCTATCAATACACAAACCTTCTCAACTGCATGCTCCTCAACGTCTGGGCTACTCCCGTCTGCATGTTGTTCGCTTGGATATACATGCGGGTCCGTTATCAAAAAACTCAGTTCCTCGGTGTCGCTATCTCCATCTGTGGTCTGGGCTTGCTTGTGGCCAGTGACCAGATCACATACAAAGATTATGATCCTCTGAACAGAGCAATTGGAAGCGGCTATATGATTGCGGGAGCAACGCTTTATGGGTTCACGAATGCTACCGAAGAGTTCCTTGTTAGATCAAGACCATTTTATGAGGTGACTATATAACTCCTTGTATACCAGTTGACGAGCTGACTTTTTTTTTGAATCCAGGTTGTTGGCCAACTTGGAATGTGGGGCTTCATCATCAATTCTATTCAGGCTGCAGGGCTTGAACATAAAGACATGCATACCGTTTCTTGGAACGGGACGACTATTGGGATCATCGTCGCCTACACCGCTGGTGAGTCTGCTCTTTGCCCAAATACCTTCTCATAGCACTAAGTCGGTCTTCAGCGATGTTTATCCTCTACACTTTTGCACCGTTGATCATGCGCACGTCTTCTTCGGTATACTACAACATGAGTTTGCTCTCAAGTGAATTCTATGGTCTCATCTTTGGTCTGGGTCTTTATGTATGTTTGATATAGTCTCCTTGCTATCCCGTTCAGCTCACCAAGCATTTTTTCTCTAGCATTACCGCCCGTACTGGCTTTATTTCATTGCCTTTGCTACGGTCATTACTGGACTCATCATCTACTTCTGGAATGCCACTCGTGAGTACTGTTGAACTGCTTGAAAAATACTCGTTATTGACCGCAAAACTATAGCGGAGGAGCAAGGGGGTAGGGTTCAAGAGGTCAAAAGGCCAGCATATCTGTCCAAATCCGACGACTCGAGTTCCTATGAGAAATCTGCTGAAGCAGTTTGAACTAGTGAAGCTGCATTGAGCTGGAAAACCGTCTTCGGTATATGTGAAATATATGTTTTGCAAAAAAATCAATGACAATCTTATGATGGAACGCTTCCTTTTCTGATAATTCACAAGAGGATGCATTCTTCTAACTTTGACATATCCCCCCATGAACCCATCCGGAATGATAGGTGTTTTCTTTTTTGAAGTTGATGCCGATAAGATGTATGTACAGGAGGGAAAGGCTGTTGACCTTGCCGCTGTGCCGCGATGATACGTTGCAACTGATTCAGGTTCTGGTTAATTGCACATTGAGTAGAGATACAGAAGAGATACGATTTAAAAAATGCTAAGGAGTGGGATATTTGAATGGATGAATTAGACCAATCTAGGGGGAGGACGATTCTTGAGCTCTTCTTCAAGCTTCTTTGTCTGGTTCTCCTTCTCCCGTTGGTGTGCTGCGAGACGCACTGTCAGGGTTTCTACAGCCTTCATAACAGAATCAAGAGTTTGCTCAGAGAGTTCAGTCATCTGTAATTATTATGGGTAAATTGAAGTTAAGACAAAAGAGGGACTAAAAGGACGAACAGCCTCGGATGCTTGTTTGGTCATAGTTTGAAACGCGTTCCATTTCCTCCTTCCATAGCTTCTCTTGCTGTTGTGGAGTTAAACCCCAGCCCCAAGGTCTATCCCATGGATTTGGTGTGGTCTGTGAAGGGGAAGTAGGTGAAACTGCAGGTGGTGTTGGAGCAGGAGGTGGAGGGAAATCCCATCGTTTGAACTGCCATTGTCGATAAGGTTGTTGTTGGGGAGGGGTATGTTGTTGGAGTTTGCTGTTGGAATTGGTCTTGGGAGGTATTGGGTAAAGCAGGATATCCGGGACGGTGGCAAAGACTAGCTGGTCCTTCTCTCTGGGCTCTAGAGTTTGTTTTATAGTTAGATCTTGGACATCGTTTCGAAAACAGAGAAGGACTTGCTTTATAAAGCATCCAGCAGAAACCGCCCCGATGAGAAAACCAGAAATGCGGGAAGGAGGGCGATGCCAGTAGTGATTAGCCC
>JAJTUO010000298.1:0-21822 GCA_021399455.1 Flagelloscypha sp. PMI_526 | reverse complement strand
CAACACACGGGGGGTTCGGAGGTGACTCGTGTACCTCAGAGATAAGAGCCAAAGCTATTGAAGGTCACATTCTTCGATATCATCCAGTCCTATGAGTTACACCCGTAGAAGAAGAATCTCAAAGTTCAAGAATCATTCGCAGATTCAATCCTGCTTCCTTTAGCGCCAAAGTGTACAATTCTCGAGAGAAAGACTTGAGACTCCAATTAGCGTCTAACCAAGCAAAATCCAAGTATCCATCAGCAGTGAGAGAGAGCACATGGGGGCGGACGCTAGAACTATTCCTAGAGAATCATGGTTGAGAGCGTGTGATGGTGAGAGCCAGGTTGTTTTTGTTGGCAAATGCGGCCTTGCGGGTATCGGTGGGTCGGCATCCCCGGCTCCGTCACAAGCTGTGCAGGTTCTGATTACGGAAATCTAGAATGAAGCTTCAGAAATCACACAAATCTTTGGTAATGCTATGAGGCAGCCTGAACCAGCAGCCGTTTCTTTTTGCTCTTCACTCCGCCAAGATCACAACGTGACTAGGCCCGGGTTTCAATACCCCTAAACATTAAGCTGGTATTGCTGTTGCAGTGACTATTCATACATTCAATTGTAACTACTTGAAAGTTCGCAAGGAAACAAGGTCCACTAGAAAGTCCAGACCAAACCCCCAAAAACAAAGCCAGCCAATAACATTGTGGATGGCTGATGAAAGCCCAGTTCGCTGTTGTGGAGTACTGGAAGTTACATCCCGCCCAGGCTGAGTTGCCCCGACCCAGATGTTGACGCAGAGGGTTCCAGTGACAGAAGCTGAAATCGCGCAATGTAGCTGAAGCTACGCCCCCTTCAACTCCGTTTTACTGCTTAGAAGTTCAGAGAGGTCCGCAAATCCGATGGACCTCGGATTGTAGCGAAAGACTGAATAGACGTTTTTCTAAGGGGAGGTGAGGGTGGAGCCTCCTCCGGTTGACGGAGGGCATGCTTTACAGGAACGAGTCTCCGAAAATCCAGCCAGGTGGCCGAGTCCGAGGTCTCAGCGAGAAGAAGGCACCCCATGCCAAGGTCGGGATACCTGGTTTGGATCGCATGTCCGCCGCCACTAATGGTCCAAGAACGAGATCCAAATGATACTTGTATCTCAACGTCGGTCTGGCAAAGCTGGTTGCGATTGTCAGCGAGATTTTGCATAATTCACGCGAAAGCTTACGAAAGGTCGTAGTAGTCTTGATAGTCCCCTGTACCGGGCTCAGAACCAGGGATCTGCGCATAGATGTTGGCAATGTCCTGTGGTGGCTGTATGAAAGGTGAATTTCGTTGCAAAATGTGCGAAATGGATCCACTTACACCCCCGATTAACGTTGTGCCGGTGTCGATGGCAGCATAGTTAGTCTGGCCTCCACTCGATAAGGCGACACTGGCACCACCGACCGTGATCGCTACGAATGGAGCGTTTAAGAACTAACTCAACTAAGGTCATAAAAGAAAGACACACAAGTGACAGGAATTGTCCAGTATCGATTCTGACCGTCGGGAATATTCACATAATCTATATCTCCTGTATACAAAGAGGCATTTGTAGATCCTATCGTGAGTTGATTAGAGGCGTTAACTGCCAGTAAGTGGTTGAACTTACCCATGGTAAACGTCCCACCAGGTTCAAGGTCACTAGCTCGCGTCACATTCCCAAATCGTGTAAATTGGAAAGCCATGACTGGTTCATCCCAAGCGCCTCCTTCAACGAGTGCTTGCCAAAACGGCGTTGCTCCAGAATTGGCGATAGAGGACCACGCAAGCCCCAAGAGTCCCGACACAGGCGAAGTCAACAAACCGCGAGAAACGGCATCAGAAACAGCGAACGTTTGCTCGGAAACAGAAAACCCGGCCATCTGAACTGTGTCTTTACCTGTGGAATAGATATAAGTATCAAATATCAAATTAACTTCAAGAGTATGAGTCTCACCAAGCGCTCCGGTCGCTTGGCCTGAGCCATATGTGATCTGAAAAGGAGTGGAAAGATTCTGAAATGAGGACGACGTTGTCGAATCGAAGGTTGGTACGCCGTTGCATCCAGTAACACATTTCTCATCAGCAATCCAGAGGTCCGCAGAGCCTACAATCAGCGATATAAAAATGCTGCATATCCCAAGGCAGATCACAGGACTCTTACCTGTGTCAAGGATTACGTTGAAAGCAACAGGAGGTGTTCCTACGGCTATAGATCCATAATAACTTGAATCGAGTCCTTGGTTGACCATTCTAGAGGACATAAAACTCTCAAAAAAGCTCCCAACGGACTAAAAAGAACATACGAGTTACTACCGGTAGCCCTTTTCTTTGATCTAGGTGATCCATACTTGGAACCCAAAATATTCTTTTGTTCTCGAGCCCAAGCTCCAAGTTCCTTACTCTCCCAAGTCGACCTTGGCTTGCGATAGAGTGGTATATGAAGTGAATTTGTACGTTCCAAGTTGAATGCGGAAGGCAGGGCCCATGAATGGTGACATGATGAGAACACAAGAATTAAAACGAGATGAAAAGCGGGTGGGGGCAGCATTGAGTATGGTAGACGGAGAAAAATGGGAAAGGGAATGAAAGAAATGAAGGGGACCTGAAAGCTGCGGACGACGGGAAAAGGTTTATAAAAGAAGAGCAAGTAAGGACATCCAGAGTCTAGGGAGGCGCGTGAGGTCGGACAGAGGAACCACGATTAGGCGTGTTTCCTCGAAACCGCAGTCAAACAGAACGCGACAAGTCGAACGTTGCCCAGCAGCTACAGAAAGGAATGAATGAGGCTTGCACCCGCGCCGCCTGCGACTTTCGAGTTAGTTTATGATGGGAGAAGGAAGGAAACGAGATGGCGCTAAGCCTCCGTGGCCAAGGGGATTTGACTGAAATCTATTATCATTTTTCAGTAAGATTATATTCATACAGCTTAGTAACAGGCATCCCGATCAATAATTATACCGTGTCTAAAGTTGAGAAAACTTGCTCTAAAAGACTAGTTTATATTCTGAAGGCTCACAATGTCGTAGGTGAGTCTATCTTTGGCACGTCTCCATTCATTCAACTTCCTGAATGGATGTCAGAATTTGATGAAGAGAGAACTATTGAAGCGGTGGCTCGTTTTAGTTCAGCAAAACAGCTCTTTTTATGTCACTTCCTTCAATGTTGGTGAAGCTCGACAGAGGTAAACCCTTGTTGCCAACGGACGAGGTGCTCTAGTGTATTCCTTCGGACTTTCTAGCAGGAAAGCAGCTGCCTATGCTCGGAGACCTAGGTAAATATTGTTATACTCAGCGCTGCGCACGCATGTAATCCGTCCGCCCGGACGCTCACGAGCGTGATTCAGACGAAGGGACAAATTCTCAGCTGTTTTCAATTCAGGCTTGATCTTAATTAGGCATGGCTAGAATAATAGATGACGACATCTATGGTCGAGAACATCTGAGAGGAGAGGCGTCAAGGGACTCGAAGAATTGTCAAGAATTTTCAGCAGAACAAAGATCTAGAAAATTGTATTAGTCGTCAATGTTGGTAAAAAAAAGATTAGAAAAGTTCAACATGATAAAATGCGGAAGAAACTATTGGACATTCACAGGATTGAATGAATGACACAAACGGGTAACTTGGCCATTGAGCATCAATGTCTGGGTATCAGTTGACCGTTCTCGTCAACAACCATGTTCTCCTTCACCATGTCATCGAAACCTTTCCTTAATTGATTCCAGACTGCAGGGCCATACTTCCAATACAGGTACCCAAAGGCATAGCCACCCAAATGCGCGTAGTGGTCGAAGAATCTACCAGATCATCAGTCACAAAAGAATCTCACAAGATAGCATGGACGAACCTCCAGCCACGTAATACCCCAAGTACATCCAGCGCCATTGCTCCATAAAGCCCATATTGGATGCTAAACGGGTATGTTGGAGGGATGAACAGCGCTACTTGAGCCTCCGGGAAGGCCATTGCGGTCATCATTACGCAAGAAGCAAGAGCCCCCGATGCACCTAGACTAGGCAGCAGACCCTTAGAGGCCAGTTTAGCGGTCGTCACTCCTTCAGAAGCACCATTTGGTATTGACCGCCAACGAAACATAGAAGTCGGTTCAGACAACGATTTCCGTACCGCTGTAGCCCACGTCCCCACCTGGGCAGAACTTGTGGAGGAAGCAAGCTCGGCTGACATAGACTTGACCATTCGAGGATAGAGGAATTTCGTTGCTGCTATGTGGGAAACGTATGAAGAAAAGAGGCCAGCTGTGAATAGTATTTCGTTCATATCAAGAAAGTTTGGTTAATGTAGTGATGTGACTAACCACTAATAAAGAAAGCGAGAAAGTGAGAGTCAGAATGAGATTCCAGTCGTCCAGGCTCTTGCTTCATCTGAGAAGAGAATAGATAAAAGTACGCGGATGAACCTGTGGAGAAATAAAGGTTAGCTGATATTGCATATGGAATTAAACCACACACCGAACCCTTCAAGCACTAGACAATTGGCAAGAAGGTGAATAAATGAGCGATGGCTATTCAGCAAGGTAAAATATGATCAAGTTCATTATGCATCTGGCCCCACCTGAAGACGGAAGTTAACATAGTGACGACCTTCCCGCTCAAAGGTGAGTGCATCCCATAACGTTGGAGAAATCTTTCTCCAGGTGGCATCTTCCATAGAAGATAAACGCCAAAATTAATCAGACAGAGCTTCCACATAAGGCGTTTGCCTTCTGAAGCATCTGCATAAGGCTGCAGAATAGAATGTATGAGAACGGAGACATTCTTCTTCACGATGCCTGGTGTAGCTTGGAACCATTCCATCGTCTTGTTGTAGCGATCTTGGAGTTTCTTAAAAAAGATGGTTAGAAGTACATTATAGAAAATAAAATAAATCAAGTAATTACTTTAACCAACGCTATGCTTCTCATCCTATGCAAGTCAACGGTTTGAGGTGGACCAGCAGAAGATTTAAGGGCCAAATAACGCGACTCGAGAAAAAACGTATCCATCGACGTTACAGTAGCAGCTGAAACAAAAGCGACCGTTGAAACGCCAACAAAAAACTAAATAAGTTGTCTGTAAGTAGAGAAGAAGTTTAAGCAAAGCAAAAGTTGTCGTCTTACGAGCGTATGCCGAAGCACTTTTGGGCCGCTGACAAACGGGGAAGCAAAGGAGGAGGTGGAGGGGGTTGGTGGATTAGCATGTAGAGTAGAGTTTGTGCGAACAGAGGGAAGAGAGGAGCGCCATTGCCAGGAGCGACGAATGCATGGTGAGCGTCGGAAGAAAGCCTGCATTTATCTGAACGCGCTTTGCTTCTCCCGCTGATGTCCTTGTTCTCTCGTGAAGATGCCGTTCCCGGTCCACCAGATGTTCAGCCTCCAGCTCAAGAGACTCTGGATGCTTTAAATTCGATTAAATCTACACCTTATGCCAATTCTTTTGCTTCTCGTCTATATGGCACTCACGTTGTTCCCAAACATACATTCGGCATTGACTGGGATTGCGAGTCCGTCTGGATGCAGCTGATGGAAGACATTCGCCTTCATTCTGCGCTACGGTTAGGTCAGCCTTTTCAAGAGACTGCGAACAGACCCGTAGTATACACTTGCTTAGAAGCGAAACACCTAAACCAGGTCCACCAGCTCCTTGAAGCCTCGTTTTGGCCAGGCATTGACAGTGAGCTCAGATGATTGAAATGTCTCTCTTCGCTTGGCCTGAAAATTTTCAGTATCCTCATCGTTAGAGTGGGAACCAGAGCGTTCAACCGTCGTCGCCGTCTACAAGTCCTACCTCATTGTCGGTGTTGCCCTCATCACAGAGCCCCAAGAAATGTATATAACATATCTTGCTGTGCGGCCGGGCTGGAGGGCCTGTGGTATCGCGACCCGCATGCTCTACCATCTACTCCAGTTTAACGAATGGAAAGACGTGTCTCTGCACGTATCTGCAAACAACAATGCAATGGTATTCAAATATTCGTTTTTAGACTTTCGTTCTTATGCCTTCTAGCTTTTATATAATCTTTTCGGATTCAAGATAGAAGAGTTCATCACCAATTTCTATCAGAACTACCTTCCACCAGATGACGTGAGCAAGGAGAGCAAAAATGCTTTTCGCCTGCGTCTAAGAAGATAGGCACAAGCCTTATTGATCCCACTTCCTTGGCTTTGGGAGGTCTACTCCTCCTTCTCTTGGTTTAAGGCAGCTTGACAAACCCGACGCCAGCGTTCAACGAATTTGTTTAGTTCACGCCTCACTCCATGGCAAGACTGGTTGAAAACAAATCGATAGGCATCCGTATCTTTCTCTCCTCTTCGCCAGAACAAATAATAGTTTGGATAAAGACGTTACTTGTTTCAAAAGAATGGAGTCAAGGACGACCTTTACACTTCCTTGAATAAAGTAGTATGTCTAGTGCAGGAAGAGTTGGATAATGTATTCTATCTCACCTAGTAGTATGTAATACATGGAGTCCTTCGGACCAAAAATCGCGTCTCATTGATTGCTGTCTCATGTTTCTCCATCTTTCTTTCCTACGGCCACCACCTACTCGCGCGAATCCATCCGCTGCACGACGCACCATATGCATAACCCCTCAGATTTCAAATGATTTGCGGACTGAATACCCGGAAACCATCCTCGACCTCTACTTTGCTTGGATTCCAGTCGGATTCAAGACTCCGGACACACCGTCGCTTAAAAAGTTAACAACTTATCAAGGAAGTTCGAGCCGATTCAAAGAAGTTCATGTTCCATTCCCGTTGAATGCAAGCCACGGTCAAGAGTGGACTCTAGTGTTAACGACTTCGCCTCGTCTTGAGGACGTACAAATACCTTTAGAGATTTTAGGCGACTGTACCACTCCGCTTCCTGTACTTTCGATGCCGATAGCGATCTCATCCAAAGATTTTCATGTTCCATCAAAACAGGAGAAGATTAGGAGGATCTATACATTGTGTGGACGAACAATTTCGCTCACAGAGCAAACTTCTTTTGATCTAGACAAGGTTCGTTTTCTTTAGAAATCAATTCTTTCTCCTCCGCTTAACGAGAGAAACTCACGATGTTAAATACAGAAAATCTGGGATAGTGGACTTGGTCTAAGCTCCTGGTTGATCGAGCATTTCACAAAAACATCAGAGCCTCAAACCAGTGGAGAGACTTTGCAATCTGTACTTCAATCCAAACGCGCATTGTCCATCCTTGAGCTAGGGGCAGGAATTGGGGTTGTATCCATTGTGCTCGGCGTTCTCCGGGCAATGGTGGAATCGGGTCAAGACAGCGTAGAAAGGCACGACACTATCCATACTACCGACCTTCGTGAATCTTTCTCTCATATCCCCTCGTCTGACCATTGACCGTTCACTTCTTATTCGACTAGCATCTGCAATACCCCTCATCAAGGAAAATATTGTGAAGAATAATCATCTCTTCTCAGACAATACCAACCAAACCACAGCGTTTCCTTCTCCGTCAGTTCTTGATTGGGATGGACCAATCCCTATTACGATTCCACCCAAGCTTGATGTTGTCATGTTTGTTTATACCTTCCAATGCGACAGTTCTTTTGCTCATCCCCTCTATCTTTCAGAATGGCAGATGTAACCTATAACACGGCTTCCTTCCCCGCTCTCACCAAGACCCTCTCAGCTCTTCAGCCGAAGTTCTTCGTCTTGGGATACAAAGAACGAGATATAGAGGAACGAACATTATGGGACATGGCCGAGTCTGTCGGAATTCATTTTACGCAAGTTGCAGAGAGAGTAGGCGCAGGACCAAACGCAGTGGAGATTTGGGTGGGTACAAGATTAGAGTCATCATAATGGCAGCAAAATAAGTACGAGAACAGAAAGTACAGGTAATAAAGCACTGTTAGTATCAAGAAGATGGAGAAAAAATTTGAAAGCGAGCATTCTATTCATCGTCCGAATCAACCAAAGGAATAAACCTCTTCCCTTCTTTCTGAAAGAGAAGTTAGACATTTCTCTTCAGGATATTTAGGAACAGGAACATACAAAAGGCGACCTTCTACCCCTCTGGACAGTCTGGGCAAGAGCAGGAGCGGGGCCTTGGAGAGCAGAGAATAAAGCCATAGACTTTCCTGGAAACACAGAACCCTGCCGCTGTGGAGTCTGGAATAATGGCACAGTAGCTGAGTCTAGAGAAAGCCTTTGATTACGAGAATTCACAATGGGCGGAGGGGAAACTGTGGCGGCGATGCTATATGCTGGTGAAGAGGATGGGAGCCCATGCGAATGGGGTACTGGTTGTTGCATTACAGTCGAAGAAATATTTCCGGAGATTTCGACAGGTTGCTGAAATGGTGGATTTGTTAGATGATTAACATTTGAGCTAAGAACACGAGCGGAACTTTGATGACCAATACCGCTAGCGAGCTGAGAAGGGACGCCTCGAGGATTGAAGCGAAAGGTAATGTGAGAAGGATGCTTAGCACGAAGAGAAGCAAAAGGTCGACGAGACTCGCAAGATATCCGCTTTGTGGATTTTGATCCAACTTTCTCGTCAGAGGAAGGTCGAGGCGTAACAAGATGACTGCGGTCGGTACGTCGTGGAGCGAGTGGTGTGTTCAACTTTCGGCGTTTCTGTGTCTCAGCATCTCGTGAGGAAGGAGATAGCAGCCTTTTCGCCCGCGTAACAGCTTGTTCGTTGATGCTCTCTTTGAGTAAGTGTATATGGTTATTCGAGGTTTCGATGGCGCGAAGGATATCAGAATGGATGGCAGCACGGGAAGATTCTATCTGGATTGGAAGGGCTTGAAGAAGAGGACCAAGAGTAGCGACAAGGGGAGTAAGTGAAGCGAACTGTTCTTGAAGAGTCTGGAGCAAAGTTGCCTGGTGTTGAATGGTTTGAGCTTGGCCATGAATAAGCTACAGCAAAAATAAGATCAGAACAAAGCCTCGAATTTGGCACATACAGTTTGAAGCGCATCAAAACGATGGTCGACATTGGAAAACTGAGATGCAAGAGTCGTTGCATGGCTAGCTGAGGTCTAGATCTTCATATGAGCACTGTGTCAGAAAAACTAGCCAGCCAGGAGAACATGCCATTCGTAGAGCATCAACTGCCTTGTCAGAAGCCTCGTGCCTAGCACTCAGTTCACGAACCAACGACTGCAATTCAGACGTTGCCTGGCGTCCTTCGTTCAAGGATTTTTTGACCTCCAACTGGTTGCGATTGACTAAATGCGAAAACAGGGTTATAAAACCAAAAAGGGAATAGTGAGTGTGTATGAACTGGCCTAAATCTGCGATTTCGTTGGCTAAACTCTCGTGTTCTCTCTCAAACTGAGATTTGACGACAAGCAAATCCTTTCGTGCTTCCTCAGAGCTGGCGAGTAGTTTGTTCACGTGGACGGAAAACTTTTCAAAATTTGCCTGCGTATCGTGTAATAACATTCGCATCGAAGTCCCCGACTTGTCATTTGGTGCTGCAGGAGGCAGGAATTGCTCGGTCGGAGGTCCTTGAGAAGGTGTTTTGCTTTGTTGCAGGAGATGTGACCATAGGGAGATAGTTCCTGTACGTCGCGGAGGGGCTTGACTTCTTGTAGGAATGTCTGGCATAGTACAGCGATGAAAAAGTGGATGGTGGTTGAAAGAAGACGTCCAGACACCTGATCGTGTCGCAAATCTGATCGAGTCTGGCTTCTTCCGGATTTTCTCACGAGAACAAAGGATCTCGTGTAAGAAACCTTTTCAATGAAGATATAATGTAAACTGATATATGCAATGAGAAAATCCTACATACTTCCTAGGTTAAGTTCCAAATCGACGTCGATTCACACCAGTTTCTTATGATGCCCAACCAATCGCCTGATAGTTCTGCCACTTAAACTTTCATAGCTGACTGAACTTTCCTTTGTTGCTAAGCTACTACATGTTCTCTTCGAATACCAACCTGGTGCTGCTCATACAATTCCCTTCCGCTGCTTTCCGCGGTGCCCCAAACGGCCGCACTGGATACCCCGCGTGCTCCCCACTGCTCCTCACCTCACAGAACATGCATATCAGGAAGCACCCAAATCGGAACCGTGAGCCTATCAGGCAGTATCTTTCCTTGTCGAGAAGTTCGAAGACTTCTGAGGAACAATCATAGGTTCCGAATGGAACATGTGCTCGTCGAAGCGCCGCAGACATCTCACTTAAGTTTTATGACAGGACAAGACAAGACACCGTGGCTTTCTGGAGAGTCAACAAGTAACCCCTATCGGAAGAGGCCGTTCCTAAAGCCTGAAACAGGCAAAAATGCGTGTGTCTCGACCAACCTCGTTTCAACGTCAAGCTTCAGAACAGCGCTCTTCATACCTTAATACCTTCCGGCATATCCGAATAGAACGTTGTGGGGGAAGATCATCAAACGCTACCCTTTTTCTTTTAGTGTTAAGTTACAGTAGAACAAAAGTAACCATCGAAAACATACATGAAGTCGAAGTACGAAAACAGGTCGGATTGACCTCATTTCCGATCCATCAGTCGGGATCCTCAACTGGATGGATCTGTTGGCTTCGTGAGAACCTGGATGTGGTGGTGTCGACATTGGGCAGACGAGAGGCACATCCAGGTCCATTCGAAAAACCACCATTACCACCGTAGCACTATCAAAATCACGGCGAAGGGTCGTCCGGTAGGGAATTTGACTGGTCCTAGATCTTATTTCCGGCGAATCGAATCGATATCGATACGGCAGTGAGAACTCAGGAATCGGGAAGTCCGAGGGTTTCACAAAACAGCGCTTCTGAACCATTGCTGTGAGGGTTCAATCAAGGAGTTTCGGTGCATCGAGCGGACTGTGGGAGCGTTGCTCTGAGTAAGATAGAGCAACCATGAAGCAGTTGGTTCAGGCTCCCAAAGCAAAGCAAGTCGCTTTACCCATCCATCACCTTGATTGCCGTGTCCCAAATCCCGACATGGAAGGAGATGTATTTTTTGCATGACATGATAGGGAAAGAGGTCCAATTTCGGCGTCTCTTGCAGTGTATTCGGTCTCACGGGATGTCATTTGTCGGGAAAACAAGTAAAGCTGCGCGCAAGATGAGGAGAGACTTTTTGCCTTTGAATGTCACCAGAGAGACCAAAGTTTCCATTTGCAAGATGGAAGTATCACAAAAGGAGTTGGCATCAGTCCATTGAAGGCAACGTGGTCCCAAACCTCAAGGTTCAAAGAGAGACGAGGGGAGAGAGACGAAGTCTGAGCAGGTCAAGACCAAGAGAAAGGATCCGTAGTATGGAGTGCATATTATTCCGGCTGGAGATAGTGGCAGGGCCGGTGCGGCCCCGAGTCCAGGACTCTGTACATACTGCACCTAGCACATCAACTGTGGTTCCATAGCTACACAACATCAAAGCGAAAACATGAGTTTTGCTCGAAGCAAGCGGAGGTCAGGATGAATAAAAGCGCCGACGTACAACACCACCGACCATCGCTGTGAACGGCGGATGATCCGACGTCATCACATATTTCGCCGTGTGGAAATGCGGTTTATCTTGTCAGATTAATGTTGCAGGCCTATTGAATAGGCGTACTAGGGAACGAAAGACGAGAAGTGAATTAAGCAATTTACTTGCAATTACGTTTGCAAATAGCGGATGGGAGTCGTGGGTGCTGAAATGAGACAGACTCCAGCCTGCAATTGCAATTCGCCCAGGGGAGGATTTCTCCATGACACTTCCACACCTGTTGGCATACAGTGGAGCATGGAGGTCCGCGGTGCAAAATGAAAGGCTCAATAAGATCCGGAGCGAGTCACGGCGACGGGATATGGTGGGTTACAATATTAATCGAGGCAGGGGTCCTCTTTGCTTTGTCGCGAGATGACGGAGCCGGCGGATAGGTTCTTCAGAGCTAACAGAAAAGTTTTGAGGTTGTTCGTCAGATAAGATGATCAACCGTCAGGATTGTCGCGTCTCGAGCTTCCTTGAAGCCACAAATGCAAAATAAAAAGAGTTCCGAACAACGACAACAAGCAGCAAGCATGCAGACTGGAGCCAAATTCTGAAACCCAAAACGTGCCGGGCGTTGGTTGTGCGGTCCGAACGAACGCTTGAATTTGAAACGCGTGTCGGACGGTTGCTACAGGCTGGCCAGCGGAGGTTCGGCGGAGACGAGGGTGGAAGTACAAACAAAATGTCAATGCGCCTTATTGTACTCTTCAAGTTCTTGTTCTTTTCGATGCTTCTTTGTGAAACAGTGGCAGGGTTTACTTGTGTTTATGATTGCTTGCAGGTCCTTGTTTCAAATATATGTGCTATTGTACTTTTCGAACGCAGGCAGATGTTTTGCAGGTCCATGAGGCCACTGTGGGCCAGGCGCCGATCGTAATTGAGCGTGATTTATCGTGCAGGTCGAGAAGGCGACAGCTTGGGAAAATCGCTTTTGAATTTGCGGAGTTCTCCGGTGCACCAAAACATCTAGTTTGAAACAGAAGGAGTGGAGGGATAGAGAGGTAGGAGGGAGCGAGAGACTAGGCAAGGGAAGCGAACGGCGATTTGCAGGCAATATTTACAAGCTAGTGGCGGAGTGAGGACCCCCCCGTGCTGTTGCGAAGGTGATGTCCCGACGAAGCTCCAAAAGGGGTTAGGTCGGACAGGACGCTCCGTGACATTCGGTAATCAAGCGTGGCGTGGCAAGAAAAAATATCATCATCATCGTCCCAGGCCAGCCCTTTAAAAGAAGACCCTGCAAGCAGTCACTGTTCGACTTCACTTTCGCCACTCACCTACCTTTTGCAATGGCGCTCACTCCATACTCACCGTTTTTCCTCTCTGGGCTCATTGCCAGCCACCCTGATACTTCCTACCTCGATTTCGCAGAGTCGCAATCCTCCATCCGGTCATATCCTTCACTCAAACGGAAGCCATCGTCGCTGTGTGTCCCTATCTCTTTATCATACCATATCTCCTTATTTACCGTCTCTTCTTTGACAGCCGTTCTGAAATTCAGCCTCCTCGACTTCGCCATCGTTCTTCTGATTTGTCTCTTCGCGAGTTTCCTGTACAGAAACCCGAACCGTCTTCACCTCTCCCCCCTCAGCCCCTGGCTACTTCGACCAACAGGCCCATTCTCTTGCGCAAACCCAGCAACATTTCAACTGTGCCTAGCAGTTACAAACGTAGAAAAAGGACAGATGCACTTGCAGCGCTTGAAGGACGTCGCCCCTTGCCATCCGACAGCCATAAGGATTTTATGAACTTTAGCGATGACGACGAGGACGACGAAAGCGAACTCGATCCAGACGTCGAGGCAGCGGTATTTTATGGCAAGCAGGTCTCTATCATGACAGAAGCACGTACGATGAGCACTGGCCTCTCGAGCTTTAGCTTTGGCTTTCCCGAGCCCCCTGCTCTTGCTGCTCAGTTAACATCGACTCTTGACTTGACAGAAGACCAAGTGCTTCCTCCCCCTTCCCCAATGGGCCAGCTAGCGTCCAAGCCTCTCCTGCCTCCCCCGGTTCCCACACTAGCCATGCCATCACCACCAAGAGCCAAGAAGTCTACAAAGACCAACAAAGCTCATGTTTCCTTCCTGCCATTTTCCCCGGTCTCATCCTCGTCGTCGTACTCCGGTCCCAATCTTCCTATGGACCATCCTACTCCTATATCTTCTGTTCCTCAAAGCGTGCCTGATGTACCTGCCTCTGTCGACGATCACAGGTGGAAAGCTATCGTTATTGAATCGCCTTTCCTCCCTCCCTTCACCTTTGAAGACATCGATATCGATTTCTCATTGCCTCGTCCAGCACCCAGCCCTCATGCCTACTCTCCTCCCATTCGCCCCGCGCGTAGATCCGAGGACGACTTGCCTGTCCAGTCCGAGCTCGCGCTCAAACAGTTCGAGGCTGCGGCCCGGGCCGCACTAGCCTCTCCCAACAAGTCCCCCTCCAGACTCACCAGAAGTGGCAGTCGGACACGTACAATTTCATCCCCGAGCCGGTCGTCTTCGAGACGCACAAAGAAAGCCGGAAGGCAGGCCTTCAATGCCATGTCAAGTTTCATCGAATTCGATCTGAGAAGCTCCATTAGTTCAAAGCCTTCACGGCAGTCTTTGCTTACCAGCTACTGGAAGGACAATGCTAGCACATCTGCCACATTCTCCTCCTGAAGCCTTCTCTCCTTCATTTGTTCCATACCTTCCGATTTCCAAACATCTTGGGACTCGCCATTTTTGTTGCTATCACCTCACGCTATGTTCGTTCTTTGTTTGTACCATCTCATTCTTGCAATTGTATCACCATCACATTTACAACGCACAATTTCCTTTTCGTTTACATATATACTGCTCCAAAAGCTACACTATAATGTGTAAAATCCACTCCTTAGCTTATTGCCTGAGCGGCTCAGAAATCCTCAGCCCTTATTTTTTGTTTGTATACTTGGATCTAGTCAGAATATCCAAATCGAAACTCTCCTTTCGCTTAGCCCGTTTGTGTGATGGAAAAACCTTTTTCCAAAGCTACCGGAAAGAACTTGACACTAAAAGCCGTTGACTTCCTTTCATTATCTGTGTCAAGCGATTTGTTTCTAACCAGTTCGACTTTGGATGGGTTCTCAACAACATTGCATTTTCGAAGATATTACATGGGGGTCCTCAGTCTCATTAAATGGGGCTTTACTCGTATGTTCGCATATGGATCCTCATCTCAGGTGTAGATGTAGAACGAAACGACAAGACAAAAGAGAGCTCCAGTCCGTGATATCCGTTTTGCTGAATAGCCTAAGGCGAAACCGGTGACTGCATCCCTTCCCCTAGATGCGAGTTAGACGACGCAAGATGAGGTGGGGCGGGGTAGTGGAGCTCAAGTATTGCTGCGGAATGCAGGAATTTGTCTTTGGAGGATACAAACGGTTCAAACTATCCGACAAAAAGTTTAAGAGTGCAGGGAAAACGTTAAACGGTGCAATAGTTGGGGAACCGCATGGAAAAAAACAAGTCCTTGTGCTTTTTGCATAACTCAAATGAATGGATGGACAGAGGGCACACGGCATCGAAGTAAAGCAAATGTTTAGGATTATTTGCGGTTCGAAGATGGAATATGATAGAGGTTGGTATGGCATCTGAATGTTTCGATGGGCAGTGGGCGCAGTTGATTATGATGTGCTGGCAAATGTCCAACCAAGTGGAAATACATCTCGGTATCTTGTCCGAAATCATATCGTGGCATGGAAGCCATAATCCAAGTATTTCTCCAGTAATGGATAAGTCAAAGGTGATATCCAACCTCCCTGGGGATAAAGCAACGTCGAAACGAACCTTAACTGTGTTTAAATCAATTTTGAAGCGACGACGTAAGTGCAGGGTCCGACAAGACAAGAGGTATGTAAGATAGGATGCATGCAAGAGACAGCATCTCAACCAGTGTTAGGTCGGAGACGAGCCAAGGCAAGGCGTAGATGTGCGCAAACTAACATGGGCTCGCATTGTTTGTTCCCAGCAGCGGACAAGACGAGTAAGCGACTATTCCCGTGGCCGGAAGCGTTAAAGTTGATTCAGCGCTCGATTGTACGCGCTGAGATGGTAATGAGACGATACGCTGGGACCTACAACCGTCAATTGGGCGTGAGGTATGCTGATCGGGGGGTTGTCCGAGAAGAGACCGACGTCGATAACTCAAGTCTCGAAGCGGAGGTTCCGGGACGGGTCGGGGAGACAGAAAGTTTCGAGTCGTGACAGAACCCTTGGTTGGAAACAGTCAGGTTTCAGGTTGTCGATGGGATGGTGCACGTGATCGTGAGGAAAAGTGTTTGAGTAGGATAATGGTCGAATAGCCATGAAAGAATGGGGATAGAATGCAAGAAGATGTTACACGTGCAGAATAGAATGCAAAATGGATATACAAGGGAGGTTGGCGAGACGTGCAGCCTCGTCAGGCTCGGTGAACTACAGGTATCGTTCGTCTCATGTCGAGGACCCAGGCGTCATATTCGTCTATCGGAAGCTCTGACCAGAGCTTGCCGGCCTATAAGTAACATTAAATACAGTTACCCGAAAGGAGAAAGTATGAGACTGACCGTCTCAAAGCTGTCGCAAAGTTGGTTTACCTTTGCATTTGCTTCGTCTCGCGCCTGAATCTCTTTTTCTAACTCAGCGCCGAGCGCTAGAGTTTCTTGATCAAGCTAATTACGAGTTGATTAATCTAAAGAGCAGTTTAATAGATAGGGCTAACCTGTTCTAAGACCGCCTTTAGATGATCAACCTCCCGCTGGAGAATTGGAACGGTTCTGGATGCCAATGCAGCCTGAGGTGATAAATTTCCACGATAGATATCTGGGCGCTTTTTTTCATCGGGATGTCGTCGGCGGTTCTCGGCATCATGGACAACATCGTCAAGAACGTTGAGATTGTCTCTCAAGGCATATTGGTCCATTATAGTATCCTGCAAGTCCTTCATGTTCTGACTTTCAATGAAGTCCTGGATTGTGGTGAACTTTGTGAAAGCACCATTGGGATCATCTTCGACAAACAACGGGAAACATTCCTTGAACTCGTTGTAACTGGGGCACGCGTCGAACTTTAGAAAGTTAACTATAAAATTTGAAGACGAACCTCCATTTTCTCGCGCAGCGTTGTATCACAAGGTCAAGGGCTCGTTCAAAATAAGTATATCGCTTGTGTGGGCTCGTAGTCGAAGTGTTCTTGGAAGTAGAAGCCATGAGACGCGTTATTAGGCGCCAGTGGTTGGTTCAAACAACCATGTCAACTTCAAGCACTGACCTCACGCAGCTTCCTTCTCCTCCTTTTGACTCTATTTCTGCTATCTCGTGCTCCCCTGTGGATGCGAACAAGGCGCTTGTCGGCTCTTGGGATACATCTGTCCGCCTCTATTCTATCGATACAGAAAATAACGGCCCAAGCCTGCTTTCAAAACTCGACACTCCACGAAGTGCAATTCTTGATGTCTGCTGGAGTGACGATGGACAAAAAGCCTGGTGTGCTGGGCTTGAAGGAGTATTAAGAGTGTACATATTTTCTCTGGTCCTTCTCCAGAAATTTGGTTTGTTAATGCTTTCAATAGGCTTGACCTCCAAACTGGTTCTTCATCTGCCGTTTCAAATCATGAGGGTACAATATCAAGTATGGTATTTGATACCGAGCGCAAGGCTGTAATTACTGGTGGCTGGGATTCTACACTTCACGTTTACGACCAAAGAGCGAACAATGATGTTCTGTGAGTGACTTCCCATTTTGAATCAGTTGTTTTCTCTTATTCGCTATATTTAGGACTGTAAAAACTCCAGAGCGAGTTTACGCAATTTCCAGCCCCTCCTCTGCCTTCCCCCATTCTCCAATTACCGGTCAGCACAACACGAACAGACTTGTCGTTGCTATGGCTAGTCGTCTATTTGGAATTTGGGATCTGAGGAATGTATGTGTAGGATCTGAATGTTTGATAACCACGATTAAACATCCATGGTAGCTAGCTGGGCCCGTTGAGGAGAGAGAATCCTCATTGAAGTACATGACCCGGAGTTTGGGCTGCATGCTCGATGGTGAAGGTCAATTTTCCTAAATCATCCATCAAAATTCAACGCTCTAACTTGTTTTCAGGCTTTGCTACAGCGTCTGTCGAAGGCCGTATAGCAGTTGAGTACTTTGACCCAAGCCCCGCAGTTCAGGAAAAGAAGGTCAGTTTTGACAGTTCAGAAAGTCCCTTTCCTCGTATGTCTGAATTGTTTGAAGTACGCTTTCAAGTGCCATCGAACAACGGAGGGCGATGTCGACAAAGTCTATCCTGTCAATGGACTTGCGTTCCACCCGATCTATAACACATTTGCGAGCTATGGGAGTGATGGAACTGTAAGCATTTGGGATCACAAGGTCCGTTTAACTTGAATCATTTGTCCGCTGTTCTCACGTTCTGTCACAGGTCAAGAAACGACTCCGCCAATACACGCCAAAGTTCGAGGCAGGTGTTACTGCTGGAGCTTTCAACTGTGATGGTAAGTTAAATATTATATAGTATCGAATGACTTCTTATCTTTTTTTTTTTCAAAGGCACAAAGCTCCTCTTGGCGACAGGTCCTACCTGGGACAACGGCAATAACAGCACATACAGCGGTCTGTTTCCTTCATTTCTGCGGCAGTTAATTTAACATTATTCGTTCTTGTTCAAGGAGAGCTCCCCGCAATTCATATCCGACAGGTTGGAACTGAGGTGAAGCCGAAAAGTGCGGCATAAAGGCATTATATCCGAAGCGAAGGTCCAACGGTTTGTATTTGTTTGTGTATTTATTCGTGCTTTCGAACTAATCTTTCATAGGTTTTTGTGATAGAATATCCTTTATGTCTTTTTTCGCTTTGAGGGGGTTTCCAGTGCCAAACTCTTAAGACTCAGGTGTTTCGAAAGAATTGCGGTCACAGAAATAAAATTAATCATGTCAAGGCATCGATTAAAAGCATTGATCTCACCTCACAATTCGTCAGCGGTTTCGAGAGATGTAGGAGAAAGTGCATAGTCTACCTGTGGCGTGCATATTTCTTTCCCCTCTGAGCCCTCTCAAAAGCTTTCAAATTTACTTGCTTCCGTTGTGTTCCCAGTTTTTGAGCGAGGATAAGGTTGGACTATATCTATTACCATTCCTCTCGATCGCAGCCCATAACCCTTACGTGGCGCAACGATTCTACTTCGTCAATGACTATGCCGTAACATTGTTCAGATAAATAGCCGGCTGGTGATCCATTGCCCTGTTGTATCTTGCTTTCCACTATGTCGAACAGTATGGCTGGCCAACGTCTTGCTGTGCTGACTATAGGTTCGCTTTGAGCTTGCTTTTCCTAGTCGTCCTGCTCAATTTGGTCAAACAGATGACCCACATGTTGCCGCCCACTCTCCGTGGAGGATTGCTGATGAGATTTTGCATGGAGTTAATTGGGAGCTTCATGAACGCTACGACTCTGACAATTCCCAAGTCGAAGACCGAAATCTTTGCGATTTATTCGATCTGGTCATTGGATCAGGACTTGGAGGGTGAGTGAAGTTGTGCTCCTCTAAACAATGAAATGTTGTTTGAATTCCTTGATAGTGTTCTTGCAGCTCTCATTGGTCCTCCTTTTAAACTATCCAAAGACGAACTAAAAAAAACGTTTCACAAGATTGTCGAGACGGCCTTCTCTGATACCACGGCCGATCCATCAAAGCGTGGCAAAGCCCTTGAAGCCATCTTTAAAAGTCTTGCAAAGAAGTACGCTGGAGACGAAAACGCTTCATTTTGCCAGCAAGGACGGGTGACGTGCAAAACGTAAGTTAACCGTTTTTGAAATATTATTAAATTCAATGTTGCCCAACCTGTCAATTGCTTAGAATTGTTATTGCAAACGCTCCTCAGAGCATGCAAACACAACTCCCAATCAAATTCACCAACTGGCAACCCAAGGGACAAACCATCAATTCACCAATCTGGGTTGTTCTTCGTGCAGCCACTGCGTACCAGGGCTTTGTTGACAATGTTCAACTCGGCCATACGATTTTCACGGGGACGACTGTCGCCAACGGAAATCCCACCATGGTTGTCCTGGATCACGTCTCAAGAGCAAATCTTACCCTTCTTGTCAGTTTAGGAGGAGGTCACCCAGATACCACACGAATGGATCCGGTTACCAACCCGGAAGTTCAAGATCTTCTTCATGTTCTACCAGCTCTTCAAGCTCTCTGCAAGGACAGAGAAGAGATACACGAAAGGGCTGCGCGATACTTTTCACGACATCCTGCCGTCCCCTTTTACCGCCTCAATGTCGTTCAAGGGCACCAATTCCTCTCCGAAAACAAAACATTCTCTTCAGCATTTGGGACTGTATTATCTTCAACCCATAATTATCTCAACGAGGACGCTACTCGAAACGAAAAACTGGAAAATATTAATACTGCGCTTCTAAAACGCTTATCATGTCCAGACCTCATCCACCACAACGCTGATGCGGTGATAGATGTTAAGGTAAAAAGAAACCTTTTAGCCCTTGGTGTGTCGTATCTAGAATTGAAGATGCTTACATTCTAACTGAACACGCTTTGAACCCAGATGGTAGCGGTTACACTGCTATCTCCCAACTTATGATCCTTGAACACGTCCTGGACCAAATTGCACCAGGCCGCAAACCATGCGAATTTTTTGATTTGATTGGCGGAAGTGGATTTGGAGGGTACATAAATTGCTCGTTGTTAGAACTCACGTGGTGCTGACATTATTTTGCCCCAGCATCACCGCCCTTCTACTTGGTCGTTTGCAACTGTCAATTCCCGAAGCAATGAATGCTCTTCAAGATCTGATTCTTAAGGTTTGGGTGATGGACAATGACGATTGGACGGTTGATAGCCGGACAGAGGAATTCGAGCGCCAGATCGAGCGCGTTTTGAACAAATATTATCACTATAGTCAGCCCCGACTTCTCAGCCCCCAAGCATGCGGATCGTGAGCACTCCTTCATCTTTATGATTGGTTTTTTCTCTTGATTTATTTTGATTGCTTCTTAGAATGGTTCTTGCGAACTCGCCCAGCAATATGAATGCAAAAATACCTACACCATTCACAACTTACCATCGCCGGATTCGACCACCTGCGCCTCATCTAACTGTAAATCAGGCAATCCGAGCGACAACTTCTCACAGGCTTTTTTTCCACGATCTAGTGATTTCCGAAGGGCCAGTTATTCAGTCGAGCTACTTTGGCACAGACTACGCTAACGGCAACCCTACTGCTGCTGTTTTCAAAGACTTTCAAGATATCTGGCCCGACGATGCAATTGGATGTATCATCAGCATTGGAGCTGGCAATCCAGGACCGTTTAAGCTCGATTCGTCAACTCCTGATACTTACTTGGAGTCCTTACTATCATTGTGCGAAGACAATGAAAAGTACCACCTACTCAACCGAAAGCTTTTCGAAAACACCGTGGATCTCAATTCTTCACAGTCTATCCCGTACTTTCGATTCAACGTGGACCACGGTTTGGAACGTCGGCCCCCCGGAGACACGGCGTTTATCCCAGACATTCGAGCCTCAGTGAACAAGTATTTGGAGCTTGTGCAAACGGATAAGCTTATTGATGACTTGTGCTTACGGTATGGGGTGGAACGTGTAGTCCGACAGATGCCAGATATAGAGGAAAGTTTGAGATAATGTTATGTTAAACTGGGAAATCTCAAGGCTACATAAATACAATACTCTGTTGGCATGAGGAATGAGATGTAGAAGATGTAGAAGGTCACTAAAAATTCAACTGATCGAATTGCAATTCTGAGTTCAGATTCGGATTCAGCGTTCCAAAATACGTCGAAATACACTAGCGTCAAATTTGACTGTTTCCAATCTCTAAATGACCATTCCTGATACAACTGTGATAATATTAGATCTAAATACAGTGCTCCTACTACTGAGTAGATTAAACGCCAGACCGGCTGGCAGCAACCTTTAGCTTCGTCGGGAATGAGGATGTCAAGAAATGTTTCACTTTCACCCCCACATCTAAAATTTTATCCATGGTTCTGTCAGGTCGAGGCGTAGGACCACTCGAATTCAGACGTTCCATTTCCCCCCGTTTGCGAATCCTATACCCTTCGATGAAGAGAGCTTGGGTGAATTCTTCCCTGCCAACAACATCGTCTTTCCGGAGACGCAAGGTATGCTGAACTGGAAAGTTTCGGTCACCCTCAAAAATGATCGAAGGCGTCGGGAAGGGTGACTCGACCCAGTGGCCTCGAAGAGAGTTCTGTCCTCCAGGACTCTCGTGAACCTGGCCAGTAAATATAGCGGCTCCCTTAGGAAGGTTAGATGAGAACGCTGCCCTTCCCACGTCGCTTGGAGGTTGACGCTAGTGACTAGAATGAGGTTGTGGT
>JAJTUO010000297.1:0-21888 GCA_021399455.1 Flagelloscypha sp. PMI_526 | reverse complement strand
TCATTAAATTCTTCGCCTGGGAAGAGAAGTGGGTTGATAGGACGATGGAGAAGCGTACAAACGAGATAAAGCAGATTATTCGAGGTTCGTCTTTCCTCTAATTTTCACAGGAGCAGGTCAGTCTAATTGAATTTATCAGCGAGAGTCAACGAGGTGTTCTATACTTTGTATTGGATGGCCACGCCAGTTGCCATCAGTGTCCTTTCCTTCACTACATATGTGGCTACAGGACACGACCTGACGATTGGGACTGCATTCACAGTGAGCTGACCTTCTCGGGACCTAAACTTCTTTAGTTGCTGACATCCTTAGGCACTCCAACTCTTTTCGATGGTCCGATTGCCTATGAATATTCTTCCCAATTTGATAGTACAGACATTTACTGTAAGCAAGTAGCGGTGGTTTATTTTTGGACTTTTCTTAACCGTCCTCCTTAAGGCTTGGGTTTCATTACAGCGCATTGCAACATATCTCGATGAAGATGAGGTATCAACCCCAAGTTTCATCCCTTCTGAGTCAAATGGAAGAAAGGGATGAGTTATCGGGTGAGTGCCTAAGCGCCTCCTCGACTATTGCGTCATTCTTATCACAATAAAGAGGAGGAGACTACGACCCATGCCCAGGGATTGGGTCTGGACCATGCAACTTTGAAATGGAACGAAGTGAAAGAGGATACTGTCCAACCCACTCATCTACGAAGAAATGGTTCCCGGTTCCTCGCATATTCAAGCGTCAACCACCGGAGTTACTTCTAGACCCCTCAAATACGACTCAAGAGGACTTAGATCACAAGTTCGAATTGAAGGATATTACTGTTTGTTCCCTGAAGGTAAACTCACCATGATCGTTGGACCAACAGCGAGTGGAAAAACTGCTATGCTTGTATGTCTGAATCTTACTATTATTTATTTTTGGTTGACCGTAAGTTATTTAGATGGCCTTACTTGGAGAAATGACTCTCCTTGATGGACGACTCATCATGTCGAAAGACATTTCATCCAATGCGAACGGGTTGACTCAATCATTTGCATATGCCGCTCAACTACCCTGGCTTCGCCATGAGAGTATCAAGAACAACATCTTATTTGGCTACCCATTTGACGAAAAGCGATATAAAGAGGTTGTGGAGTGTTGTGCTTTGAAGCCCGATTTTGAGATGCTGGAAGATGGAGACGAGACTGAGATTGGGGCCAGGTTTGTCCTTCTCGGCCTTCAAGTAGATCTAGATTGAGAACTTTTTTCAGGGGTGTTTCATTATCTGGTGGACAGAAGGCTCGTGTTGCTCTAGCAAGAGCTGTATATTCACCTGCGAAATATGGTCCGACTTCCCTCTCTCTCCCTCTTATTTTACTCAAACCGGCTTCTATATAGTACTTCTTGATGATCCGCTCAGTGCAGTTGTAAGTAACAATTGTTTATCGAATCCCCATCTAAATTTACTCACACATACGTTCTGTAGGATAGCCATACCTCCCGCTTCCTCTTTGAACGTTTACTCTCGGGACCACTTCTTGCGAACAGGACGGTCATCTTGGTCACGCATCATGTTGAACTTGTCCTTCCAGCCGCATCGTACCTCATCCGCATGCTCGACGGTCGTATCGACGCTAAGGGCACTATCGCCGATTTACGCGAGCGAGGTCTTTTAGATACAATCACTTATCATGAAGAGGCTATTGCACAGAAAGAGGAAGCTGTTGCGGAAGAGACAGCCACTGACACTGCTGCTCCACCTGGTGTCACGAGCATGGAAGGAACGGGTCCCAATCCTTCCGAGACTAGTGTTAAAAAGCCTAGGAAGCTGGTGGAAGAAGAGCATCGGGCTGAGGGTGGTGTTAAACTTGGAGTATACGATACCTATTTCAAGTCTTCCGGGTATTGGATTTGGGGATTGGTGTTTTTAGGTGTCATCCTTTACCAGATGACAGTTGTTGGAGAAAAACTGTGGATTAATGTATGTCGTGTTTTTCTCCCATTATATATGTTCTTCCCTATGACATTACTGAAACCAACCTATTATAGATCTGGGGTTCAGCTTATGAAGTCTCCACTAAGGAAAATGTTTCCACGTGGATATATTCGGTTCACTCAACCCAAACGATATTGAGTCACTCCGCTCTGTCAAAGACCACAAATACTAAGCAAGATCTCCGGTGGCCTGATGCAAGCCAACACCCCCTCTATTATGTTGGAATTTTCGCTGCCATCTGTTTTGGTAGTGCTCTCTTGCAAACAATCTCAGCCATCTTCCAGTTCTTTGGCGCTGTTCGAGCGTCAAAGGTATTATTTAAAAATCTACTGCTGTCTGTTGTGAGGGCTACATTCAGGTTCCATGATACCACGCCGACCGGTCGGCTGTTGAATCGGTTTGGAAAGGTACGCTCTCGTCCTCGCAGGTGTTAGCACTATATTCTCAGCACGCTTTACTTAGGATATTGAAACTATTGACGACCAGCTCGCGAATATGCTTTGGGAGACAAACCTTGGCATTGCAGGGTTCGCTGCCTCGCTCATTGTCATTGCGTGCGTTTTCTTTTTGTCTTATATAATTTTATGTTAATGTGTTGACAAATAGGGTCGTCTTTCCCATCTTCCTCGTACCAGCAGCTTTGATATTTTTCTTGTACTTACAACTCACAATTGGCTACCTTAACACCGGTCGGGATCTCCGTAGGATGGAAGCCAATACGCGGTCTCCCATCTTTTCGACTTTCAGCGAACTGCTGGATGGCATTGTTACTGTGAGTTCTTTTCTGCAACTCTCTTTTTATTGTCCTTTGTTCTGGTTGCCAGGCTAACTTTGGTGTAAGGTCCGAGCTTTCTCGAAAGAGAAACAATTCCTGAACGAGTTTTACAAAAAAGTGGATTTGACTACAAAGGTCAACCTGTTATGTCTTCATCATCAAGAGACATCCCTAAATATTTCTAGATCTGGTATTCATTCTGGATGACAAACCGATTTCTTCTCCTTCAATTTGATACACTAGGAGCGACGGTTACGCTTGTGACGTGTTTGCTCGCAATCTCGTACTTACAGGGGGGCGCTGGCCTAGCAGGTGTTTGCATAACTTCAGCAATGTCCTTCTCTTATTCAATTTATTGGGCCTGCCGCTGTGAGTCCTTTTGTGATTGGTATTAGAGAGGTTTCATCCTGACACTGTGGGCAGTTTATACAGAACTAGAGATGAGTTTAAAGTATACTCTCGCCTTCAGATCTCGATCCTGTAGGATTTACAAATTTGCTAGCTCTGTTGAACGTATTGCCGAATACCTGGAACTCCCTCAAGAACCCCCTGGTATCATCGATTCCAGCCGACCACCTGCCCATTGGCCCTCAGGCACAAAGGATGAACCACTCTTGACAGTTAAAGATTTGGAAATTAAATACGCTCCAGAACTTCCTTCTGTCTTGCAAGGCATTTCATTTCAGTTGAAGGCAGGAGAGCGAGTTGGACTTCTTGGGAGGACAGGTCAGTGCACATACTCATCGTCCTCTGATCGAGGGTTTTCTGACATTCACCAGGCAGCGGCAAATCGACACTCGCAATGTCCCTTTTCCGATTTGTTAGTTTAGGCTCACTTGCTGCAGCAGCTGCTAACCCGCACTTAGGTGGACCCATCAAATGGAAGCATTTATGTCGACGGCCTAAACATCGCGGATATTGGTATATACGACCTTAGGTCAAGAATGGTGAGGATATTATTTCATTCAAGACATCAACTAAGGAGCAATTCCAGACCTTTATTCCTCAAGACGCTACTCTGTTTAGCGGAACTATCAAAGATAACCTTGATCCGTTTGGTGAGCATGATTTCATTCCTAAGACTCAAGCCTGGTGTTGATGGGACTGAAGGTGAGCATGAAGACAGCGAGTGTCTGGATGCTTTGTACCGAGTTCAGCTCCTCTCGAACAGTACCAATGGCTCTGTCGCACCATCGCGTGCTCCTTCCGAACCGTCAAGCCCACGCCCCCAGTCTCCAGAGTCTGGCACTAGTACCACTGCGACAGCGACGGAAACCAAGACGATCATTTCCCTAAACAGTGAAGTTTCAGCAGGAGGAACCAATTTCTCTCAAGGTCAGCGTCAGCTCATTGCCATGGCGAGAGCTCTCCTCCGGCGAAGTTCCATTGTAGTGCTTGATGAGGCAACAAGTAGCATCGACTTCGCCACAGATACAAAAATCCAGCAGACGATTCGAGAGGAGTTTGCTGGCGCTCTTCTTATCACTGTTGCGCACCGGTTGAAAACCGTCATCGATTATGATCGTCTAATCATTTTGGACAAAGGACAGGTCAGTTACGACTTTTATTAGCAGATATGTCTCTGACTATGGGTTACATTTTTGTTTTTCATAGGTTGTTGAGATTGGCACTCCGGCTGCCTTAATTGAGAAGGAAGGTGGCCTTTTCCGAGATATGTGTTTGAAGAGCGGAACATTCCAGGAGCTGTTAGACCAAGCTAAAGAGTCATAAGGACCTTAGTCCACTGATACTGCTTACTGGGAGAGGAAATATTGTGCTCTCACCGCTGCCCTTTGATTGTAAGAGTTTTTGGGAAGTACAAGCTACAAGACAATTTCTCTAGCCCACAATCATTAAGCTCTGGCAGAACCGCTTTATGATTCCACGGTGCTCTCACTTCTCCACTCTTTCTCTGGTGAGCTTTTAACAATAAAGACCTGGAGGTCTTTAGATTTGACACGAGCTTTCCCTTGTTATGGGTAAGGATAGTCAATTCAAAGTGACAGGCTTTGAATCTATGACATTGAGAGCTTTACATATACCGAAGAGGTTCAGATGGTCTTTGTTCGCATGACCCAGTCATAAGTTGTATATCCGTGGGCCTGCTGTAATCAATCTTGGGTTGCTGTACCTCTTATTCTCTGGAACGCGGACTACTGACAATTCTTTCAGTGGTCCAAAGGTCACTTTTCCCATTGTTTCTCAGTGAGCGACTCGCCACTTAGGACTCAGGGTGGACCACAATCGGAGTCTTCCTTTTGCTTTCTCAACTGTCACAGTTTACACTGGGCTCAGAGCTCAGAATACCTGTGATAACACAACCATTCCGAAATGATTTCCGAACCCGAACGCGAGCGGTCACCGCCGGCTTCTTGGGACGTCCTTCATAACTTTCACCAAAATTCCACTGCGCTTATTACCCGGCTGCCGAGTTCGCCGGTCACGTGACAAGGTCACCGCCTGTTTTTCCGTAAAACTCTCATCGAAATTAGCTCACTCCCCAACTTGTGTTGGTCCAATGGCTCAACCCCCACAATAATGAATGTTCGAATAGCATTAGTC
The DNA here is from genome assembly GCA_021399455.1 of Flagelloscypha sp. PMI_526. NCBI lineage: Eukaryota > Fungi > Basidiomycota > Agaricomycetes > Agaricales > Niaceae > Flagelloscypha > Flagelloscypha sp. PMI_526. The sequence continues at coordinate 16,582 of JAJTUO010000297.1, read as the reverse complement.
CTCAGCATACATGGCAGATGAATATCTTATCGTCAGATGAGCGCAGAACTCTCGATCCACCTTCATGTCTTCCAGAACATATCACCAGGAAGTTGCCTTGAAAATGCTCCATCTTGCCTGCTGCTCCTTTCCCAGACCTGACGTTTGTTCAGATTATCCGAACTTTCTTCTCGTTGCGACAGTTAGAGAAGTATAAAAGCAATAGATGCCGTAACATATCATTCACTACAAAAAATGCACTTTACCTTTTGTGCTAACAGTGTTGTCTTTGCTGCTTTACTAAGCCTAAAGATCCTCCCTGCTTTTGCAGCTCCATTTGGATATGCTGCCGGAGTCACTGGAGGTTAACATGTTTTTCCTCTTCTCTATTTTGAATCTCACTTAAACACCTTAGGCGGTTCTGCTACTACTCAAACACCAGCTGATGCGGCGGAACTCAAGTCATGGTTGGAAGACTCTGTTACAGTTAGTATTCTTTGATCTTTTTTAAATCGTGGAATCGGTATTCACCCCTATTCAGCGCAGAATTGTTCTGAAGACAATGTATGACTTCAACAGTGTTGTTGGAACTGAAACTGGGTCAGACGCTCTTACAGTCTGCTATATCCATCATGTTTTTTATAGCTTCTCTCTAGCACTGTCTGTTTTCCCTACTCGTGCACCAACAATGCCCAAGGCATGATCAGCGGTAGCAACAACTTCTGTGCAAACTATTCTAACAAGACGACTGCAACATACTCCGCTGCTGGAGGCAAGTATATCATGATCAATAGCAACAAAACTTTGCTCGGTACGGGTGCCAATACTGGGATGTGAGTGTCCGCTTCCCATCTTACCTGAAGGGAATTCTCATCCCATTCTCGAGAACTGGTGTCGGGATCAAGTTTGCGGTCCGGTTTTTCTCTCCGTCCCATTAACCGTCATTCAAACGCACCTTCTCTAGAACGGCGTTAGCAACATTATCATTCAAAGTGAGACTTTCCATCGCACCATTGTCATTGAAGAACTAAACCTTGTATAGACGTCAGGTTCCAAAATCTTAAGTAGGTAATTTCAAGTTTCCTTCATTTCCCAGTTCTTATTTCCACGGCGTTCAGTCCTCGCTGGGTTTGGGGCGGTACGTTGTTTCTCTATGCCAGACACCATCGCCCTGATCGTTACATTAGGTGACTTCCGTACGATTTTGCCCAACTCTAAATTAACCCATATTCAACTTCATCCCATATTAAAGTGAACTTCGACGGCTCTAGTCTTGTTTGGATTGATCACTGCTAGTTCGTCAGCTGCTTCTGCATTGATGTATCCCAGTTCAACTTTCCTTGCAGTTTTAACCGTGTTGGTCGGCAGATGGTTGTTAGGTATGTGCCACCTTCCCCTCTACAGATTCAATATTAAACCGTTACTCCGATAAGTGGTTTCAATGCCAATAGCATGACAATTTCAAACAATTACTTTGACGGAACTGCCGACTACACCCCATTCTGCGATGGTTCGTGTTCTTGCCTCTCGTTAATTCTTCATATTGATAATCCTTTTCGGCAGGGTACCATTACTGGGCTTTCCTTTTAGTTGGTACTGGTGACAAAATCACTTTCGCCAATAACTATATCTATCATGTTGGAGCACGCTCTCCTCATGTAGGCGGACCAGGTGCCAAGTTCCATTTCTACAACAGTGAGAACTAAAAATTTGCTTGTATTGTCGTGATTCGTCCAGCTAAACACATGCTATAGATTATTTCAATGACAACAACGGACATACCCTGGAGTCTGACGATGGTAGTATCCTCTTCGAAGGCAATTACTTCCAAAACGTCGTGAGCAACAGCGGCTCTATCAGCGGTAAAGCGTACTGGGTTTCCAGTTCCAACGCAGCAACCTGCGCCTCGTCTCTTGGTCGTACATGCCAAGCCAACGTATTTAGTAATAGCGGCACTGGCACTCTCGCTGATTCGTCAGTTCTCAGTTCTCTGGGTACTGGTATGCCCTTCTATCAACCTAATCTAGTCTTGTTTTTCACGGTTCCCTTAGATTCGGCTGTGAGGGGAGTCACAGTTATGGCCGCTTCCGCTGTCCCAAGCTATGTGCTCGCTAATGCAGGCACTGGGAAGGTGATCACATAGGAAGTCTTTTCCTTGCTACTAGATCGTGCGTCAGGATGTGAGTGATTTGAGAATTATAACCCCTTCTTCGGTTTTGTATACCGTTCTATCCATGTTTTTTATCGCCCTCTTTACGAATATTGAGACTGCTCGATAAATGAAATATGCTTGTTCATTTTGGACCACGATATAGAAAGTCCAACCTGTATAACCTATGGGATCTTGCTGAACGATGAATTCTCCAGTCTTACGCTTTCTCCAACCAAGCAACCACATCTTCAGCCCATTGTTCTCCTTCTCCGCTGTTGAGAGCCCAGTTCATGCTGATGTGGTTGTGCCCTTGAGCAACAAAATAGGGAACATCCTTGCCCAACTTCTCTCGATACAGCTGCTTGAAGTCCTTACCGCTTGTAGCAATGAGTTCTGGCTCATGTTCTGCCTCTACAACTGCAATACGCGGGAGTGCTGCTGCCGTTTCTTGAGACGCCTTCTCAAGCAAGCCAAACGGGCTATTGGCATGAACAGCATCTTCGCTACCCCAGTACTGAACAAAGATTTCCCAAAACTTCGGAGCAGCCATATGATTCTTATCATGGTAGGTCGCTCCAGACAAGACGACAGACTTGATACGTTTCCTGAACTCATCAGATACAAAGCCAGGGAGTAGAAGCATGATGGCAATGTTGATAGAGCCTAGAAGCACGTATGAATTAGTTTTTTAATAGAACACAAAGAGCGTGTGCTGCCACCCTAAGAATACCGAAAACATACCAGCGGAATGACCAATAAGGTCGACACTTTCAATTGTCTTTAAACCAAGCTGATCGGGATGTTCAAGAGTCCACTGAATTGCATCCCGAATGTCCTCGCTCTGGCCAGGGAACGTGACATGGGGAACGAGTCGGTAATCAGGAATAATCGTTATATAGCCTCGCTGTGCGTAGAACGAGCCAAGATTGCCGTAAGCAAGATCCCTTGGAGGCGGTCCAACAACGCGGTCGCCAAAGACAAAGCCTCCTCCATAAGCCCAAAAGAGAACCTTTGGGGAAGGAGAGGACGTAGGCGGGAAGTATACATCGAGCTATAAATTGTATCGCTTTATGAGGTAACCGACACATGCGAGAATGACGAAAGTAGCAAACCTGGTGACGTTCTGTCGATCCATACTGAAATGTTTTCTTTGTAATTCCTTCAATCTTCTCTCGGTTCTTCTCAAGAAGAGGAATGAACGCCATAATCGCTATGCACAAAGAAAAATTGATCTTCAGTCTCATTTAAGAATATCTCGTCAATTGGCACGAACTGGGATTAAGGAGTTCCAGGATATTTTGCGTTGGAATCGATTTGATAGCCTCCATGTTTCAGTTCACGTTGTTGTTCAAGGTTCTAGTTGAAGAGATCGTTTGCAAATTGTTAGTCAGCACGTAGGTTCTTTATATGCTGAAATGATCATTATTCAGCTTTTCAGCTTTCCGACAGCAACGTATCAAATGAAATAACTGAGATTACGGTGCCGTGAGTTTTCATAGCCTACAACATCAGGCGAAACAGAAAAGAGCTGAGAAATCTCGATGGAAACGCGAACGCGACTCACGACTTTCTCGTCACACGGGAACATTATCTCCGTTCGTGTCGTTTAATTTCTATTTATATCCCGCAGCAGCTTTACTGGGAAGGACACGGTGTCTACCGAGTAAATACTACGTGGGCGCTTCTTCATCCTATGCATTCTACTTTTCTTAATCATGGATTCAGAATGAAGTTTGTTTTGGAAGTTTGAGGCTTTGTGTGGTGAAAGCCGTGGATCTTCTCTTTCGGTATGTCAATGCAAGTGAGGTTCCACGAAGGGCCGTTATAGGTTATGTGCAAAATGTGGCATCTATTAATGAATGAATAATCTTAGTAAACAGAAAACCCATCCAGATAAACAGAAATGGAGTGTCGTGAATACATCAAAGAGGGAAAGTGGTTGCTAATGTACAAAGAGAAAGAAAGCACTCTGAGTGAGGTCCCGTTCATATAAACAAAATCTACGCGAACGTCTTGCACTGCGCTGGGGTGGCATAGTCATTCGTCCTAATTCCTCCACCCCAAGGAGTCCGACCATCAACACGAGCAGCCGGACCAAGCCCACGGCTCGAGAAACCTTCCCACAAAGTGCAGAAATTCTCTCCCCCAGTAAGCTCTTGGTCAGCCTGGATAATTGCATCACGAGCGTCGAAGAAGGAAGGTTGGCATGGCTGTAAAGACATCAGCTAATTGAGAAATCGGGGGTCTATGAAACCAAGGCTTACCTGCAACTTCATCCCATTGACAACAAGCTGAATAGACAACGAATTGCCATGTTTGGGGATAAGCTTCTCACCATCCTTCTTATAGAAGTCACCTTCAGGAACGGTCCCGTTCTCGTATGCAAGAGGGGGATACAACGTATCCGAGAACCCATGCTTGGCAATTAGGCCTTGTTGAACGACCCAAAGAATCTGAGCCCAGACTTCACCAATGGCGTGGACACCCCAATAACCAGGCTTGTCGAGAGTCTTGTATGTCGACGGGTTGATGGTCTCGTTAGTGGAGTAGACGTAGTTGCGGATGCCTTTGGGGGTATTGGCAGCCCAAGCACCCATGGCATAGTCGGAATACACCTTGTTGGCGCGAATGGAAGTAGCGAAGAAATCTAAGGAATCAGACATGAGCGGTAATGAAGCACTAGAAGAGAGATATAACTTACCACCCCATCCTTCACCCATTCCGCCACTCTCGCCCCAACCAAGACAACCTGAATTGAGGGGACCGCCAGTCAAACGCGTGCTGATACCGTGCGCAAACTCGTGAATGACGATGCCAGCTTCGAAGTCGCCATCCCTGTAAGGCAACGCCGTGTTCTATGTATGCCGAGTCAGACTAAGGTCCTAATAGTTGCAAATTCAAAGGAAAAGCCTACCCAGAGATACATGCGCATTCGCCCATTTGTGCCATCTATTTTAAAAGTTAGTATATGATTAACTGCGTAAGAAGGCTGAAACAAACCAGGTGGAGTCATGAAGTTGGCATTGTTATACCCTGAACCATCTTGTGCATTGGCAATAACTGCATCGTTCTCCTTGCCACCCCTTCCGAAATTGTATTGTTGGAAGTTGCCTGCCTCCTCTGTGAACCCATAACGGTAGAACATATCGTGAATCATGTTGCAAGTGTAGAAGAGCTGTGAAACAGTTGCGTTGATGTAGGCATTGGCTTCGGCCTCAGCTTCGCTCTTCTCCGTCGACTTGGGGTCGTACGTGAAGTTGAAGGCGAGTTTGGACCCTGCGTCAGGACGGCCGTTCTCCATAAAATTGTTGGCACCCTCCCAGTTCTCCTGAGCAAAGACCTAGGGAGAGTTGAGGAGAGAGAACAAACAGGGAAAAAGGGTACCAACGTTATTACCCCAGGTGGTCGTAGTGTTCCTGTAAAACTCTTCTTCCTTCTTTCCACCAACAGGCTTATAGGACGGGTCGTTGACGAAAGGAATGCTATGCCAACCAACCGGGCTAGCAAGGAGATCATCGTTTTCCAGTTGAATCGTCCTCTTTCCTTCCGCGGGATCGTTGATACCCCAAGTGAAAACGTTATAAGTGGCCGCAGGATGTTCTTCAGGTGCCTTGGGTGGGGGAATAGGCGAATCGGAAACCCAATCCGCAACCGAGAGAATATTATGAGGGGAGGCGACGGAAACATAAGCCTCATAAGCATTATCTTGCATCTCAACAACGAACTGGGAAACAAGAGGTAATCTTAGCGAAGGAACTATATTTGATTAAAGGGGAAAAACATACCTTATAAGCCAGAGTCATTGAAACAGAACCCGACCGAGTTGGTACTTGGTGGTATCCGACGGAAACTGTGACAGGCTTGACGGCTCCCACAACACCTTCAATATCGAATTCAGCCCAGTGGGAACCAGTAGGAGCATGAAGGTGAGCGGGCCGTGGGTTGACAACCATGCTCTGCAGGTATGTGTCCATATTCGCAGCAATCATATCCCTGAAAGAGACGTCTGGAGCAGCAGCGAGCATGAATACTGCCAACGCTTCCGGGACGCTGGTCATGAAGCTATCTCCATCCAGGCTGTGGCTGTCGAACCAAAAGGGATACCTCGGTGCACCATCCATGCAGTTGTCGTGATACAGATTGTATGCTCCAGCCAAGTCATGCTCTTGCTCGGCGTCGAGCTCCCCTTCAAAGGTGACTTGGCTGTTATCTTGAACTGCGAATCCATGGGTCAAAGGTCGCTTGGGGTGCGAGAAGAAATGTGAGATGATGCTCTCGCAGAAGTCGCGGTGAGTGCTAGTTCCTTCGGAACTAGATAAAGAAAGCTCCTCAGGAGTACCAGTGTAAAACTGTATAACGTAGATAGGTGTCAAAAACGAGTCATATAGAGGAAGAAGAAACATACAGAGCTTCCGTATGAAATAACCTTGCCGTCTTTGACGTTAATGTTCATATGAGCATTTGTGACAGGCATTCCCATGTACGTCTGGCCCATGTAGACGTGGCTGACGCCAGTGGTACTGTCAGTGTAAGAGTCTGGACGGAGCCAATAGCCAATCCGGCCGTCTAGAAGCTGCGAGCCAATGAAGTCTTCAACAAACTTCTTCGCAACGATATGTGGGTGGGTGTCCTTAGGAAGAGGACTGAAACCGTTGGTCTGAATCTGGTAGACATTTGAGCGGTAGTGAGCGTGAGGGAGCTGAGGTCCAAAACCCATAGACTTGCGACGAGGCTGTTGAGTGGACTTGAACTTGCGAACTCGTTCGTCGATAATATATTCGCGTTCAGAGACTGGGTAGAAGGTGCCACCGAGCTCAACACCTTTGAGGTCCAAAGTGGCAGTGGCGAGACTCGCTAGACCAGCGGCGAGTGCCGACGTGGAAAGAAGCGAAAGCATGGTCGCTATTGCTGTTGTTGTTGAGTGTTGCCTTTGTTCTTGAACCAACTATTCCACGAGGTGAAGATGGTGGTTCAGGTCAAGAGGCTTGAATGACGCGGACCGGAGCAGCGACTCTTATCATCACCAAGTGAATAGCTCCCGAAAATGGTTGCGTGTTCCTCGGAGGAAGTGGCTATCGCTTTGTTTCTCGTGTGCATTGGTCATTTAGAGAGGTGGCCATTGTAAAATTAACGTCATGGCAGGGGTTCTTTGTTCATTTATGCGTGCATTACTTTGTCATGTCTCAAAGCACGCGTGAGCTACGCGTCCTACCCCAACGCGTGGCTGCGGTTTAAAGCTCCCCTCGAGTCAGCCCCATATCAACCACTGCCCCCAAAGTTGGAGCTCTGTATGCTCCGTTAAATTTGGGGTAAACAATGAAGACTTGTTAACCAGGACATGATGCGAAACAACCCAGGCTCGTGTGACCGGACCGACACACAAAACAGTACTTATCTACTCCAGGGGGAGCAGGCTTTGGGTCTATACTGGTGCGTATTTGAATGTCGAGAAGTAATGAGGTCTCGCAGAGATGGTCGCTGAGTGCCTACTGCTTTTTAATTTTCAATACGAAGCTCAAGTGAGAAATTGTAAGAGGACTCTACCAAGTCAATGACGAACATTTGGACTTGCTAATGAAATTCATGTGATTGTTTCTTTTTTGACGTCAACGGGGATTTTCCAAATCGGGCGGTCCCTAGAAATTTCTGCTCCTGACCACCAACATGAGCATGGCCTCCCCTCAGACGCCTCGACTGGCGAAAGCGACTGTGCGGGGAGCAGCTATCGGACGGATTGCAAACCACGTCAGCCGTCTCCGCAAAGCTGAGCTCGACGAGCGCGCGAGCATGAGCGCCGTGCTCAAACGAGCCCGGACGATGGACATGGAGGGCTTCACTCGTCCCTCTGAATTGCGTATGCTGCAGTGGTTTCCCGGTGGGCGACTCGCACGTGAGTATTCTGCGCCGTATGCCCCTCATCCAAGTGCCTACGAACCGCACACGGTCGTATTGACTGAAACTCGTTATGCCATTGAGCACGATGAACCTGGCCGAAAACCATCGCTGGAACATGACGTCCACGTGTGCCGTGCCGCTGATGTTCCGGACGTTCTTGCCGACTTTAACAACCCGTCGTCCCGCACCCTTCATCGTCAACAAAAGTCGGAGCTCAGCCGCGCGCGCTGGCCTCACCACGCCCAGAAGGCAGAGCAACGCGCAAAGTGGTGGGACCAAGCGTCTGACAGTGAGCGGGCGAAGGTCGTTCAAGCAGGCTGGTCGTCCGCAGATGCTGCCTTAGCCACCAAGGAAGATAAACAGTCTTTGTCTACCTTCCACCGTTTCACCGACCCTTCTCCACTTGCCCGTGCCCACTATGGCTCCTTTGCCACCCATGCTGTCCATTCTCCCGGGTTGATTCCACGAACTTCTCATATGTTGGATCTCGAAACCCGGTACGCGCATGGGACGACCATGAATGACAGGCGCCTGTTCCATACATCTTCTGCTTCCTACACGGATGTCGACCCGCATTTTGCTCAAGAACGCGCCAAGCATCGTAGCCAGGGTTCGCAGCATCCGCACTCTATGGACCACATCGGCCGCTCCCAATCACTTCCTGAAGGAGCCACGACCATCCGTGACCGAAACAGGCATCGTATCCCCCGGGAAGTTCTCACCTTTGGTGAGGGAGGCACCATTGCTTCACGTGAGCACGCGTCTGGTTACCAGGTCCCGCACACTTCGAAATCAACGCATGTCTATGAAGATGGTACTCCTCATCGCTTCGGTCACGCCTCTGCAACTGAGCATGGTGCCGTGCACTATGACGGAAAACATATTGACGCCCTCACTCCTGAAGAAGCCCTGAAACAGGCTGAAAATGCTTTGGAGGAGGAGCCAGAGTAATTCTATTTCTTTCTCTTGTTGTTCTCCCCTTCTTACGACTCTCCCTTTAGGGTCATACCCGCATTTGCAAGAATTGCCCCTACAGATAACACCAAAGGCCGTCGCTCTTTCTCCACATCCGCTACAGTCAGTGCTCTTCCTCTTGATCACAATTCCACCGACGAAAAGCCTGATGTTTCCAGGGACGCGGATGTGCTTCTCAAACGGCCTGAAATTCCTTCCTTCCAACACCTAGCCCACCACCCTTTCTATAGACCCCTCCTTACTGTTACCTTTCCTACCCGTCAATTGGCAATTCTTTTTGCCCAGATGCTTCGTGGTGCTCAAGATGGCCGCCCGTTTCATATTTCTATTTCTTCCAAAGACCGCAAGGATGTCCTCTCCTTCAGCAGTCGCATGCGTCATCTTAGACTTCTTCGAGCTCAACACCTCGTTCGCGCATTCACGGAGACACTTGCTGGCCATCGAGGCGGTATGATTGGTGCACGTCTCGCTCCGGATCAGCCTCTCTATGGACACCATGGTCATAGTCTTGAAAAACCTCTCCCTAGTTCATACCGACAACTTAAAGTCTCTGTTGGTAACTGGCAAGAAAACGCATCCGAACTCAAAGACTGGTTTCGTCGTGAGGCGAAGCGTCCTAGCCTTCGTGTTGGCGTAGGTATTGATGCTATAGACCCCATTGAGTTGACTGACATGGATGAGCATGGCTATCGCTTGGACAACAAGGGCAACAGAGACCCAGTACTATATTCTCATTTACCTGTGTTTGAACCACGGCCATACCTTGCTCACCTTGGCAAGGCTATCTTGTTCTGGCAAATCAATCCTGCTTTGGAGCGTTCGCCATTCTATCGTGCTGCTATGGTGTGGGCTATTTTATCGTACAAAGCACTCGTAGTCCCTTCGGGTGTAGATGATGTGGACGTGGATTACCCTGAGGAAGAAGAGGGGGATAATGAGCAGGTGGAAAACGGACTGCGCGAACATGAAGATGGTACAGAGGAAGTCAAGGATGTGGACGAGAGCGAGTCCACCCCCAACTGTTTTGAAGAAGAGGCAGATCCAGCATCCGTGCCAACCTTCAATAGTAGCACAACACCCTCGTCTTCCTCTTCCACGCCTTATCCCCTCCCTTCCCAAAAAATGTACTATTCGGAAGACCTCTCCCACCTCAATTTTGACAACATCCATCTCACTCCAGACCCTCCCTATCACCAGAAATCACCTCCCTCTCCAGAGGATGAGATCCAATTCCCGTACTTTGATCCTTACCTCGGTCGAACGACAAGAGACCATACTCAACTCGAGCAGTATCGCCGCCGCGCTCTTTTAGGTGAAATTGGGCGGCTTGCTGCTATGACGGGAAGCGAGGTTTGGGGATGGGAGGCGGACAGTGGGTTTGGAGGACCTGGAGGAGATTGGGCCTACCTTGCTAGGTCGAAGGTTCCGAAAGTGACGTATTCTATGAAGTCGTTGAGAGGGTCGGTAAATCAGGAGAAGTTGAAGGAGAGTCTATAGGAGTGGGTGGTATTCGACTGTAATTTTTTTGGTTAGGAAGGTGTTTTTGGAATTCTGTCGCACAATGTCTCTCTTTCGCTCTTTTATATCAATTGCCCAACCCCAAGTACCGTATCATTCGTATTAGACTGTAGTTTTACACAGCTCGAATTTGCAATGCTCATGTATCCAGCTTTTCTGTATTCTTTTCCTGCATTTGGGCCGCGAGAGAGGGCTTGACTATCAAGACTCGATAGGGAATAGGCCGTATAATTAATAGCCATGCTTATGCATCCCGCACGCGTCTAGCCAAAGCTCTCCGAAGAAACCCATCTCGGCCTGCACGTGGCTTGTGACAACACGTTCTCAAGGAATCCGGAAGCAGAGCTTTCCCTGAGGCGGCGCCTTCTTCCCCCGAACTTCCATGTCCTTCCCCTTCGGAGACCTTCGAGCAGAGACCCTGCGTGCAATAGCAAGGGATCTCTCTATTCCTCACCAAGTGGCTATTCGCAAGGATACGATTTTAAGCTATTATGCATCCATCAACGAGAAGGGGTGTGAGTCTAATTGTTGAACTTGGGTTATGCTACTTGAAACAGGGTGATAATTTTTTTGGTGATCTATCTAGTGGCTGAGACGAGGAAAACTTTCGTTGTACCTCAAGTCGATCCTTCAAAAGTAAAGAAACGGAAGACGTTTGGAGGGATTGTTGTACGTGGTTCATCTTCCGAAGAGGATGGAGAAGACCCCGACGGGGACGGGGAGAGAGATGCAAAGAAGGCGAAGGTAGTGGACTCAAAGCATGCGTATGCGACTAGGAATGGAGGTAAACGACCTGATCCTCCCCCTCCGAAGCCTGCTGCTCCTGTTGCTATTCCACCGAACAAAGCACCCAAGCGGATAAAGGTTAATGGAAAGCCGAAAGGTCGAGTGCCGAAACAACCAGCAAAGAAGCTATTGCTAAATAGAGCTGCTGGTGCTGGTGGTGAAGATGGAGATGAAGAAGAGGAGATTGATGAGCTGGATTCAGATCAGGACGACGACATTGAGCCGGTTACTCAGGCAAAGAAGAACGACCTCAACATGATTGTAGATTCACCTGCCGTCCCCAACGGGAATGGTAAGTCAATAGATTCTGATTTTAACATACTTCAGAGACTAATATAAAATTCCCTTTGCCGGCAGGTTTAGTAAGAGTGCCAGTCACTGAAATGTTCGAGTCGGCATCCACCAGTTAGGTGAAGTCCTGGACGAATCCCGTCTCGGAACCTGGGACATTTGTTAAAAACGCTTTTTCTGAACTCCTTCTTTATTATCATTGCTCTCGTCGTGCTGGAGAAAATGCTTTTCATTTGTTGTTGAATCTCGGAGTCGGTGGATCGTTGGGAAAACTCTATGTATGTATGTATTACTATGGGTGACCGTTGTATTTAGTATATCTGTGAGTACTCCCAATAAGTATTTACTCTTGCTTATCGACATCGTCGTGTTAGTTTTTGGACTCGCATCCAGCGACCCACATGTCCCGAGCAACGAGAACAAAAGGCGGAGTTTTACTCCCTCTTGCACTTATTATGTGTTCTTCGCTCCCACACGATGTGACTCATATTTGGATTGTCGTACGCCGTCCTTGACCATGCTTGGGCTTACTTTGTTGCTACTTGATGTGAAATTTCGTGGACGCCATTTTCCACTTCACAAACCGGTCCTCTTGTTTTTTATTCGCCGTTAGCTGCCGGAAGAGCCACGTGATATGCGAGTAAGACTTGGGATAGCAAATTCGAATGGGTCAAACATGAGATCTTTCCCTTCGTTCACGGCCTAACTCGATTCGCCCATAATCTGTCTTTCATTCTTCACCGAACCTCGGGCTAGATTCTAGACAAGGCAACTTCTCATGTATGTGAAGTAAGAACGAGGTCTTGGTTATAGCAGTGAACACAATTCCGGCTGAATGAATCCTATCTCTGTGCTAGTATGTTGTTTTCCCCCTTCGACTGCCATCTGAGGTGACAACGTCCATCTTGGAACAAAACAGCTAGGATTGACACAAGCCAACCACTTGCGCTGGCCTAAAATCGAGATGCTTTTCCACCCAGACCTCTCTGGGTAATCGAGTGTGGAAACCACATTAGGTTAGTCAAGTGTACCCTCTAGCTTACCGCACCGCTGTCGAACGGGGGCCTCTCCCGAATTTTACATTTGCTATCATTTTAGGCGAGCTCTATCGTTGTCATTTATAGCTTGTTCTTCGCTAAAGTCTTCCAGTCTCCAAAAGTGGAGGTGTTCATTTGAGATGAGCAATTCTCCACCTCCAGAGTCCAGCGGCGATCCAGGATTTCATAGTTGTGTAAGAAAATCATGATGGCACACTACATGGGAATCTTTGAGGAGAACATGCAATTATAGCCTTGGAAAGGGCGGGTGATTGAGTGTTTGAATGTAAACGAATGTGGTATCCGTATTAAATAACGAAGTAGCAAATTCTAGAGAAAATGTCTATTCATATAATCTAACTCTCATTTTCAAATCTCCTTCAAACTGGAATGCACCTAGATAAACAATTAGCTGGCTGCATACAACCTTCTGAAATACAAAATACTCGCCCATCCCAGGCCGTGTCATATTTTTCTTTGGCGCAAATCCTAAATGTTTTTCTCCGTGAATTTTAAAGCGAGCATATTCGCCTTCAGAGCCAGGAGCTATAACAGGCTCCATATCGAAGGTCGTAGCGAAAAGAGCTAATGCGCTCTTGAGTTCATGAGTGGCAAGATGGCGGCCCTCACACTGAATGATGCATGAGTTTCCTAAAATTCAGTGAATGAAAGAGGGTAAACCTACCATGGACACTCCTCCTCCAAATCCACGCATTTCCTTCAACAATTTCGCGAGGCCGACCTTGGCAGCTTCGCCTTCGCCTTTAGGAAGGAAGCGGGTAGGATTCCAAGCTTCAGGGTCGTCACCCCAAACCTCATCTGTAATGTCTGCAAATAGTGCACTCAGGATGGTAAAACACGTCTGATGCAATTTGTTAACATACGAGGAACACGAGTTGCAGCAATGACTTTGGCGTTCTTGGGGATTGGCACTAGCTTTTTTTCGGAAGCGTCAGTAGACACGTCGAGCAAGCAGTCCTCCTTGGCAATCTAAAGGATAAGTCAAAATTTGAAGGCAAACCTGAGAACAAGCTGTCTTACCCTGATGCTGAAGCTTGATGTCTCTGTACGCAATGTCTCATTAACGCAGCTTGTCACAAATGGAACTGAGTCGTTTAGGCTGGTGTAGTCCACTCCACCACCAATAAAGAGATTTGCCTCTTTAATTTCTTCACGAAGTCTCTCAACGCAACCGGGCGTTTGGAAAGCACGAAGGAAAAGAGCAACGCAAGCCGGAGGGGCATTGGCTGAGCGCGGAGTCAGCAATCGGCTTTAAAAGAATTTTTATATTCATTTATACCTTGAGAAGCCCAAAGATCACCTAGGAGCAGGGGGCCCATGTCTTTCGGCGAAATGCCCTCGCTTTGCATAAACTCGACAGTGTCTTTCGTTATCCCATCCTCTAAACCGGGGGTCCCCATCTCAACAAATTCTTGCAGCGCTCTGGAAGTATCGTCTCTGGCCACAATTCCTTCCTTGATGGGTTTGATCCAGTTCCAGAGGAACGACGGAACCATGCCAGAGGCAAGGATGGGAAAGATTTCGTCGAAGCCATAATGCCCACTTGAGACCGTCTTTGGTGACCGTGCTCGAGCCAGCCTGACAAACTCCATGCCATACATAGCACCAAGTCCAGCATCAAACATTGTCGCCATGACCCAATCGACAATGGAGATGTCCAAATAGCCCGAGGCAGAATCATGGACCTGGTCAGCGAGTGCGCGAACCCTCTCTGCAAAGATTTGATTGAAGCGTTCGACAGGGCCTCTAAGTCGTCCTTTCGTCAGACCTTTCCCGTGCATCGGATAAAACCGTTCGAGAAACATAGAGTGCGGATGGTGTTTACCGACACCGAACACATCCTCTTGCATCTCCAGACGAATGGGAGGGAACTGCAGCTGGGAAGAAGAGTAGAAGTTGTTAATTGCCCGAGACGTGGTCAGCGTGTATTGTGACATGGGCCATGGAATCTGGGCGGCAATAAGAAATGGGTGTCATTTTCAAACAGAGGTCTTACATAGACAATGGGTCCATAATTATGATAGAGACTGAGCAGAAACTTGTCCTCGTCTTGCCCCAAGGATATCATCGCGCGTAAACCACGTAGAAACGGAGGGATGTACCACTGCCCGTATGTGGGGACTGACGATTTTTTCCATGGTGCCCAAGAGATAATAGACAAGGACACAACAAGGGCAGTGAGGGGAATCACTGGAACTGCTTCTAGAGCGTTCAACATGAGGGTGGGTGTCAAAGGGGCAGCTTTCGGCGTCGCAGCCCGCGACTCATGTATATGAGGATCGATACCTGCCAGTGAGAGATCACTGAATCAGATTGTATTGTGCTCTGCTTTGATTCTTGTGGCCCCCATTCTGTGAAGTCTCTATCGGGGATGCTTGGACTCTACAAGCTAAGTGTCTGAAGGTGGACGTGCCTCAGAGCCTGTCTCGCCTTCCAGATCCGGTTTGAAATCCTAATCTTTCACGTGATCTGACAGACTCCCGGGCCTTGCCGAAAACTTGAACATCTCCTCTTGAAGGTTGGACAGTTCGCCTCGAAACGATGCCTCTTCTCTCTTGCTTGTCGGCCTTGTTTGGTAGTACGAAACTAACATGTCTCCTGGCAGTTATCACCAGTCATGGCCGAGCTCTTCTCGAACACCTTCGGTGTCTGGCTCCCTTGTTTAAACCCCATGGCTTCCTACTCACTTACTCAGGTTAGACTCTCGATTAACCCCTCAGTGAGTCATTTAGATATGAAGGTGGAGATAATCTTATTCCTTCTAATCGGACAGAACGGCCTCTCCTTCAGTACGTACATGTTCCCAATCCTAGTCGCGCCTCCATAACTTCTGGAAAAGTTTTTCTCGACAGGAGGTAATCGAGTTTCTTTTTGCCATTTTACCTTTACTTATATCCACTTGTTTTTTGAATGGCGGCCGAACAACTTATTGCACATAAACAAACATGATCAATAAATCAAGTTTTGAAGAATTTCTCGCTCCGAACCTAAGAGGAAAGGTTATCCCCTCCTCTCTTACAGCCTGGGTACCCCCATACCGACCAGAAAGCCTCAAATGTTCTTTCCTTTTTCTTCCTTGGTGTTTTGGATCGCTGCATTCCTCACGCCATAACTAAAGATCACTTGACTGTTTCCTTGACTCCTTACACTGCATCATTACCCTGCTCCTCAGATCCTTCAAGAATCTACGTTATGGCATGGACCTATTACCCTGGACTCAAGCGCGAGACGTCGCGGATCGTCTCGGTCTGAAATTACTCGTATCTTTCCTTTTGTGGAAGAAACAACAGTGCTATATTATCTCATTACAGTGCTCCTGTCTTGGCAGACACCTGGAGTGACTCACGATCCACCTATTGTTGTCTCTCTCTAAAACTTTCATTGACAAGGCTTGCTCCTTCTCACGATTCAGAAGGGAGGAATGGACACAATCGAACGTCGGAACAGGCAACCCAGATGGGTATAGAACATAAGTATCCATAGTACATGCTTTCATTTGTCCATTTTTGTGCCTCTAAAGAATGACGATAACTATTTAGGAAAAATATACTGTAACTTTTATCTGAACTAATCCATGCAGCATGTGTCGCTTGTAGGGTAGATAATGGGATGGTGATGCTTGCAAACAAAACAACAGAATAGCAATGGTGACAATTGAAAATGATAATGACTTTGAAAAATCCCAAAAAAGACCCAATGAAACCGCGAAATAAGGTTGGTGACCCAGAGAAATGGAACGGGGAAGAAAGAGACACCGGAGAAGTAGAATCTGGAGGTGAATTGGTCAGATTTAATTCAAACATTAGGGGGCTGAAGAAAGGGCTTACACATGGAATAAACACGAATAATGAAGAGAAACTAGCTCGAATCCATCGCGTTCCCCCTTGAGCGACCGGACACTTGTGGTTGCCAAAAGTCTTCGCGTTCG
>JAJTUO010000296.1:0-22297 GCA_021399455.1 Flagelloscypha sp. PMI_526 | reverse complement strand
GGAAGGAAAGGGGAAGCTGCGACTCACTCGTCAAGAAACTTGTTGGCCATCATCAAGGCAACCACTGCGACTCTAATTCACTGCCGGGCTGAGCGGCTCCAAATCCTTGCGCGGAAGTCTTAAGGCTAGAATTATGTCAGTCAATCAGGAGAAGGAGAAAAGCCACCTTGGGTCATACCGATAGATATAATGCAAGCTTAACACAATGACGCTTTGGCTGACTTGCGTCGTCTCAAGTAATTTCTGCATGAACTGGATGAACGTAGGGGTGGGATTTAGTCGAAGCAGTCCACTTGAAGCCGGTTCTTGAATATGTTCTTGGCTTTGGACAGGAGAGTGAGTTGGAGAGGGGGTAGGCCGTGACATCCATAGTGTCAGATGGCTGATTGGGTGGGGAGAACCACATGTAGCATATCATTTCGCATGTTTTCTCAGCAAAGAAATGGACGTGTTGCGTGGGGTTGCGAGGAAGTCGATAGGAGCTGTTGGGGGTGACGGGACGCGACAAAGGTGCTTCGTAGAGCTCGTGCGCCACCGTATTCATCGGGACAGATCCTCTGGCGGTGTAACTAACGAAGGTGGATTGGGTAAAAACGCTATCTCATGAAAAGACAAAACGTACGAGGTGTAAAATGAGATTGGCCACGCCAGGCAGCTTTTTGACAGGGCCGGGAGGGACGAGGGTGAGATGCATGAGCTCAGCAGGGAGGGAATGCCTGTCCAAGCATTGGTGGAGGAGTGGGTGGAGTATATAGCGACGAAAAGGCCGCCATTCAAAGGGCGATGAGTAGAGTCAAGAAAAGGAGACAATCAGGAAATGGAAGGCATTATAAGGATGGGGGGTTGAAGAAAAATTAGTCGTGGGTGTTGTCCCAATAGGGCCTGTCGAAGTTTAGAAGAAAGGGTGGTGAGAGACACAATTAGCCGTCGCGGCCGGCGGACCCATCTATCGCACCCATCCCATAAATAAAAAAACCACGGCGCATGTGTAACACACTCTCAACAACATCATTTTTTTCGTTGCGGGGTATGTATGCCTGGAAAGGCTTGCAAAAAAGGGGGTCCTGCTTCGCCTTCCCGTTCACCGAACAGTCTTACCACATCATTTCAATATTCTCGCGCCCTGTCCCTTCAATCTCGGGACAACCGGGTCTGATCTGCAACCAATGTACATTCGATTTCAGGAGTTTCTATACATCGCCCACCCGCTCGGTCCTACTTTGTGGCTGCTGCATAATATCACCTCGAACGAGCCTACTGAACCCTTTCTCCACCTCTCCCCCATCGAGCCTCTCAGACAGCGACAGCTTGTGAAATTGAGCCTTCGACGATCCATCCTTGAGACCGGTTAAAATTCGCCAGCATCGTGAATGCCGAGGTGTTGAGCTTCCGCCCGCGTTATCGCCTTACGGATGCAGAGGTGAAAGAACTTCAAAAAGGAACCTCTTCTTGGCTGTGTCCTGCATTGAGGGCTAGAGTTGTGGAAGCTTCCGAAAGGGGTGTAGGGCTTGCGGTGGTGCGATAAGCGGAGGACACTTGGAGTTGTGGACCGGCTGCGGCCAGTGCTCGCCAACGCCTAATTTCCAAAATTTTCCATATGCAAGGGTATTCTGTAACAACCCAGAAGACACATCCATCTTGAATGATCTAAAGAACAAAGGAACCGATGTTATCTCGCCATATCCATCTCCGACGAAGACGTGGGTGTACCCATGGAGCAGGAAGAGGAGGTTACTTTGAGGTCCCATCATTAGAAATGGGCGCGTGACAATAAGGAAATGAACGCTCCAGCCACCATCCGCCATATAGAACGAAAAGTGCCAGGTAAACTGAAGTCCCTGATGAGCTCGTCTTTTCTAAAAGGGGCGCGATAAAACTCAGAAGGGATTCTCCGGTCTCCAATCTGTGGCGGAAAGAACAAAGAAAACAAACCCAAAGGCGAACACTTTTGGGGCGGTTGGTTAGGGAAGGGATTGCCCTTTGTAGCATGATTGCAAAAAGCCGTCGAGGGTTCAACAAGACGATCACTTGAGCCCCAGAAGGAGTGTTTGAGACCGTTTCCGGCTGTTGCTGGACTGTATCCACCAAAGGTTTTTTTTTGCAAAAGTGGATTTGCATACAGACGCGCCGGTATCGCATAGTGCCTGAACGTTCGTTCGGATCGCCGCAAGAACCTTCTGGACTGACTGAGACAAAGAAGCCGACATCGGACTAAAAGAGGAGGACTTTGAGAGAAGGGAGTATACAAAACTCGATCTGAGCACGTCGATCACAAGAAAACCTGTGCTTTTACTGTGGACAATTTGTTGTTGTTTGAGGGTCATTATTGCACATTCAACTTTTGCTAATGAGTGACGAGGAGTTAGCTTTGAAACCTTGAGCCTGATTAAAGTAAGCGAGAACAGATGGGTAGGTAAGAAGGGCGAAGCACTGAACCTGGTTAACATCGGGGCATGTCATACCCCAGGGAGTAACGTAACCTGTAAGCAGCTCTGTGAGTTCAGAAGACTATTGCCTCGAGGCGACGGAGTTCTTGTGTTCAATCTTTTGGTCATTCCCAGCTGGGACAAAGGATACAAAGCCGTCAAAAATGTAACAGCCCATTCCATTCTCCGCCGGACATCAAGGGTCAAGAGGAGGCCAAGACGAGAAAAAAAAAAAGGATTTAGGGAGAAGTGAGAAAAATGTAATTCAGAGAGCGCAGAGGGTCCAGCCATGAGTAAGGATGGATTTGGCTCAAAGAGGAAAGTTCAAGGAGAGTAGCTTAGGGTAAGCGCTTTCAGCCTTTCTCGAACATTCATGTCGATGGTTGAATGTCTCCTCCCTTCCTGCGCCTTCGCTTCACTGCACGGATCTTGCTATGCAGTACTTAACACAATTTAATCTTGCTCGTGCCCTCTTGCCCCCGATTTCTTGCGCCTTTCAATTGACACTGCATATCTGCCTGACCCCAGGCATGGACTTTGTCAACTTGTGCACGTTTCAAGCCCTGCCTCGCTACTTTTTCGTTATGTTTTGAGCATGCGCTGGTCTTGTCTTGGAAGAACCCTGATATCGAATATTCTCGCACGGACTCCGACTGCCCAGGCTTGCATTTGAACCTCCCCGAACCGTAGGTCAAACTGAATAAAGAAGTTTTTGACTTCTAAATGTTGCTTTTTGGAAGATTGCTTATTTATCCCGCACTGAATCGAATTAATTTGCCGGCTTAGTTTACGTGGATTGGGTGGTGTTGCTTATGCATGCCGAGTCTAATACCTACACGAAGGAACGATGATATCCGAACATCAAGCAAAGCTCTCTTTGTTGGTATGTCACATCACAAATTTTATCCCCCATAATAATTGTCTTACAGCATAATACAGCTTTCCAGCCTCATGGGAGGAAGTCGGATGCTTCAGGACGGACCGAGACCTGTCCCAGACAAATCGCCGCATCTCCAAACTGCCACCAGGCCTTTCAGATAGTTGCAGCCAAGCCTCAACGTATTAGATGCGTGGCCTCGCTCCAAATGACAGATGTTTCCGGTTGAATCGCTGAGTTTTTTGGGCCTCTACTCAATGTTAGCTCGTCGCAGCGTTCAATTGGAGCGGTACTCTCAATAGCCCGGGACGTTAATCTGTGGACTTGAAAAAATCTCTGGAAGATTTGCAAGGCCGCCGCAGCTGGCACAACAGACCCCCAATCGTCCAATTTTCGGTTAGTCGCCGTATGCCAGCGGATGGTTGTTGGAAGGCTTCCTCGGTGCAGGTTCTTGAAATACAACTGCGGCCCTCTTCTTGGTTAGTGGGACAGCCAACACCAACAAATCTATCGTCCTTTTTTTTTGTAGCTAGCCCTGGTCTCGCTCGTCCGAGAGGAATTCGACCGGATCCTGATCCGTTCTAAACTCGGAATACATCGTAAAAAAACAGGTCTAGAGGTGCTGCCAAGGGTTGGATACTGCAATTCTACTCAATCTTCTTCTCAGGTGGATCGGAGGAACGTTGGATGGATTCAAACACTCACGCTGTGCGGAGCACTGACGGCAGCTTTTAAGACGATGATTCATAGCACCGCGAAAAATGGCAAAACCTTTAACCGCTCACCTTGAGTAGTAAAAATGACTTGCTTACGAAGGAGAAGGAGGGCTTAATGGGAAACGGTTGTCTTTTGCAAAATAAAAATAAATAAAAATTGAACCCAATTCCAGTTGACTTAGAAAAAAGAGTGCAGAAATACTGGCATCGCGACGTTGCTCTTCGGCGATGAGAGCGCAGCGTATGCAATGGGCGGACAGCTATTTCTGTAATCCTCTGTCCATAACGGGTAAAACTAGTGGCCGCCGAACAACTGTTCAGAACACGGAGAGTACACATCCAAGGATAGCCCACGCAGTCGTAGAACAGCACGAAGGAAAAATATTAGCTTTTTGAAAGAACTGGCTTTTTGTTGCATGTCTTGGACTGCCTCATTTAGCCGAATTGCGTTGAAGGGACTCAGAAAATGCTTCAAGTCTGGAACAAGGTTTTGACCAGCAAGGGAGTGGAGGTAAGGTCCGGATTGACAGCGGCGACACCGAGTCTCTGCAGAGAGTGAGGATGCGCCGGTGAACACGATGGAGACCCGAACCTGAACTCCGAATCCGATTGAGAGGGCGTGACGGGAGGGTAGAACGACACGACACTTTTCGGTCTTTACCCCATCTGCGCTGACTGGCCAGAATCGAACACTGGAAGGCAGTTGATGGACCTTCCCGCAAACACGCCAACACCACACATGGCACGGGGCCGTTGCCGGGGAATAAGCCTGAACGGAGAATGGAAGCCCAAAGCATTCCACAATTGGCCACTTCAAAAGTAATTCTTGGGACAGCTACATACAGCTTCCAACACCATCCAGGATGCCTTCAGCTACATAGCCGGCTTTTGTCAGGACACCAGAACGAGTATCAAATGAAAAAAAGTCCAAAGTTCACATCATCTAATGGAACGAACGTATCGCAATAGCTCTAAGACGGGTTCCGCCGCCATCGTTCATGCCCACATTATATCAAGGACTAATTGCGAAGAACCTTGGCGGGCTTGGAAATGCCAAAAGTTTAACGCAGAAACTCTAACTCAGACCGAGCTAAACGACACCCTTCCCCACCAGACCTATCTCTTGTGAGGGTAGAAACGCGGGGCAGGGTGGCTGATCGGCGGCGACGTAACACAGCAGGAGTCAACCTGCACTTTCATGAGTGAACGAACTTCCTTGAGCTCGATACAAACCCCCATCCCACCTCAGGCGTAGCTACGAACTCGCGAGAACCAAAATGGTTTCTCCTTCCCAAAGGAGATGGGAACCTTGTCACCATTCTCTAAGTTGACGCTTTCATACTCCATGAGGTCCAATCTATTCCACCGACCTATGACGGGCTTGGACTTGAGCGACAGCGTCATGGTGAATGCGTAGCGAAGATCTTTTAGCACGTCGTCCTTCGGATTTGCGAGCGGGCCATGATAAAATGGTAGTGTGAGCCCCACTGGAAGCCGTGTAGTGCCTGAGGCATCCACCAGGTCGACAAGGTGCACTTCTTGACTCTCTGTAAGAGTCCATTGCCCCGTTTGAAGATCCTCGGGAGGTAAGATAAGCCGCGGAAAAAACGAGGCTCAAGGACCCTAAGTATTACCTTCATTTGGAGCGCAGGCTTGAGAAGGGGAATGATTTGATCTGGTCTGTTTTCTCCACCTTGCACAAGGAGATGCAACACTTGCCCATTTGGGAAGAAGCGCCTGACAGACATAAGTACAGCTCCTGAAGTGGTTGGGTACAGCACACGGACAGGTAACGGTAGTAGGTGATAAGATGCTCTACAGCAGACCACGGGTTCTCCCTGTTGTCTACACGGCGTCTGGTTGAAACGTCCATCAAGACGAGACACCAAAAGAGGACGAAAACTTGCATACACGTATTGATTTAACGAGATATAAACACCGTCTGTTCTCAAACGAGGTTGCTCAATGTACATTTTCCGGTAATCCCAGGAAAACCGGTCCAACAGCTCAGGAAGATCGTCCATTGACTTGATTTGAGGTGGTTTGTACGCGCGGGAGACAAAATCTCTGATTATAGTGAGGGAGGGTTCGCAGGTGTAGGCTCTTGTGCTTACCTCCATATCGAAGTCTCAAGGGACAATAGTCTGAATTTCCGATTCACGAGTGCCATCATCTCCAAAGTTGTGTGATCAATGAGGTGAAGGGTGTACAAGAGAACCTCGGTTGGCAGCAAAGAAATTAAAACAGGCTGTGTATCGTCCAAAGGCTCAAAACCAAGATCATGAGGAAAATCCTTGATTATATCTTTGAGGGGGCCAGTTAAACAAATGGCCGTGGATGAGACATGAAGCCCCATCGTTTCCATGAACTTCAAAGACGCCCCCGATAAAGGAAAGTCGGTGTGATCCTGGTTCTCGGCACCAGCATCAAGCATGAAATGTTTTGGCTCCGCGTAGACGAAGTTTGCTATTCAAATGGTAGCCGCAAATGAGAGGTAAAGATTAAATGAAAAGAATAACAGCGAGTAAGATTTCTCACCGGGTTGAATAACATTTAAAGGTGGAAATGTTCCGTAAGGTGGACCAGAGACTGAAGATGAGTTGAAGCTGCCTTGAGCCGCGTAGCTTGGCTCTCCGGAGGGGCCTGCAAACAGAGGACTTGGTGAATGGATAGAACTGAGGACTCTATCTTGGACAGGAGAAGAATCCAGGTGGTTGCGACGGCGAACTTCGCTTTTCCATTCTTCCCGAAAGCGTGCGAGCTCATCTGAGTCAGGAGCAGGGGACGGTTTATATTCGAGACCATTTGCCGATTTAAGAAGAAAAGAATCATCGAAGTCTGTTTCATCCTCGTCAAATCCGTCAAGAGGCGTCGTAGATCTAGTAGCGGAGGAGGACATCAGAGTCAAGAGCAAGTAGGAAATGTGTTTTAGTAATTGATGCCACCAGCTTTACCTCAACCACCAACATGTCTGAGCGACGCAGAGCAGAAATCGAGGCTAAGAAGGCCAAACTTGAGGAACTCAAGAAACAACGCATTATACGCCAAAATAGAGGTGCAGGAGGCACACCAGACTCCAGGACAGATGTGAGTGGGAGGAAGCATTGAAATCCGCGTCAACTTTGGTTGAACTCGCGATCAGACTCCAAACATTGAAAACCGCAAGAAAGACCTAGAGGATCTTGTAGGAAGACTTATTGGAGAGACTCCTGGCTCCAGTCGACGCGAAAGTGCTCAACAAACACCAAGTTCATCTATGCCTGGCACGCCACAACTTGGTGTTGCAAATCTTCCTGGTCATTCTCCCTCTGGACGTGGCAGTCGTCTGAGTGATGTCGGCTCTGGTCCTGGAAATACTTCTGGAACCGACAGCCTGCTCGACAAGTACTCCTTGTTTCCGTCACGTTATCTGTTTCACTAGAACACTTCCTGTAGGACCCTCTTGCCTCGCTACATTCCCGACCTTGTTGACCTTGAGCAAGAACTCTTCGAACTTCCTCCGAAGGTTAGATCTCTTTTCTTGTGCTACGCTTCCCGAGCAATATTTTAACCTCTCTCTAGGAACGAGTCCTCTATAACAAAGAAATTCAGACAAATGCTGCGGACTCGGACGAAGACACACAAGGAAATGAAATCCTTTTACGCCTTCAGCTGGAGAAGGAGAATGCTGCTGAACGAGACAGGATAGCAGAAGAGAAAGAGTTGGACGCTGTGAGTGAGCAACTAGATCGTGAAATCGAGCGAGAAATTCGAGGTAAGCCTTCGTCTCCAACAAAAACGACCTAGGTTAAAATCCTTGATTTTTTCAAACAGAGTTGTCAGAGGAAGAGCGTGCAAGCATCTTGGCCGCACCAGAGTTCATTGACTTTGTAGAACAATCCACTAAATTCGTTCAGCGCGTTCTAAGTGACCCATATGACTATACTGGGGATTACACAGCAGACACAGATGGTGGCGTGTGGGTTACAATTTCATTTCAACATTCTCCCTTCTTACTTTTTGTCTTTTTTTGGCAGGGACGACTCTGAAGGGAAACGTGTCAAGCGAGTCTGTGAGTTCTATGACGAACATTATACCAAAAACCGCTCTATCACGGATATTGATTGGTCACCGAAGGTATAAAACAGTTTTATTTGCATTTCTTTTCGACGCTCAACCAACGCACACTATAGTTTCCGGAACTCAGCGTTGCATCGTACAACAAAAATCCTGCAGCCATCAACGAACCAGACGGTATCGTCGCAGTCTGGAATCTAAGAATGCTGGATCGTCCAGAATTCGTGTTTCATTCACAAGTAAGTTTGATTTCAATCTCCTTTGTCCATCGGATAATTATATACTCGCTCTAGTCGGATGTTCTTTCCGTAACCTTCTCCCCATTCCATTCCAATCTTGTTTTTGGTGGCACTTACTCTGGTCAAATCCTTCTTTGGGACACTCGATCGAAGCACCTCCCCGTTCTCAAAACGCCCTTATCTGCCGCCGGCCACACTCACCCTGTCTACGCAATCCGCATGGTTGGCACACAGAACGCGCATAATTTGATTACGACGAGTACAGATGGATTGGTGTGTAGCTGGCTGGTTGA
The DNA here is from genome assembly GCA_021399455.1 of Flagelloscypha sp. PMI_526. NCBI lineage: Eukaryota > Fungi > Basidiomycota > Agaricomycetes > Agaricales > Niaceae > Flagelloscypha > Flagelloscypha sp. PMI_526. Next base: position 13,690 of record JAJTUO010000296.1, on the reverse strand, counting down.
CATGCTTGCGCAACCCCAGGAAACGCTCGAATTGATTCATACCGGCCACAATAAAACCGGTGAAGTAGCTATTACGAGCTTGGACTTCCCAGACAATGAGACAACGACCTTTTGGGTTGGTACAGAAGAGGGAAACGTTTACCAAGCCAATCGTTATGATCGTGCCGGTTCCAAAGCAGGCTTAAACCAATTTGACGTGTACAAAGGTCACTTTGGTCCGATAACTGGGCTCCATTTCCACCCTCTGTCTGGTCCTGTAGATTTCTCGGACATCTTTCTGACCAGTAGCGTTGATTGGACGGTCAAACTCTGGCGGGCCAAAAGTCTCCAGAAACCTTCAAGCAGTGCCAACTTGATTGCACCACTATATTCATTCGACGAGGCAGACGACTACGTCTACGATGTTCGATGGCACGAAACTCATCCTGCCATCTTTGGAACAGTAGATGGAACGGGCAAGTTCGACGTCTGGAATCTCAACTCTGACACAGAGGTGAGACATTGCTTTTTAATTGACTTGTAGCTCATCGTGAACTGTGAACCAGGTTCCTACTGTCTCGACGTCTCTGCCATCAGGACGAGCTATCAACAAATTCCGGTGGGATCGTAAGGATGGCCGAAGGGCTGCTCTAGGTGGCAGTGACGGTCGACTATACATTTACGATATTGGAGACATGGCAATACCAAGAGAAACTGAGTGGACAGATCTTCAAAAGACTTTCGCAGGAATGCAGAGCGGGAGCGGTGGTGGGGGTGGCCAGACAAATGGTACGACTGGAGATGATGTCAGGCTTTTGGCAGGCCGTTGAGATACCCCAGTTTTTCGATTTGTCTGTTGTATTGTAGCATTTCTCCATTCCATACTTACCGCAAAAGGCTAGGTCTCAGGCTCCTCTAATCTCCTCTGCGATTGGCTAGGTCTCCTAGTCGCGTTAACTAGCTCTTTTCTTCTCCTTTGCTTGAATTAAACTAGCTGGAGTTGTGCTGGTTTCGAATGTTTTTTATCCTGTGGTATTTTCCATAAATTGATCGGGTAGGAGTCCTTAACGCCGACGGACTCCGAATCCCAAAATAGAGTTTCTTCCTCGCTCGTACCACTTCAATTTAAAGGTTAAAGTCGCACTCATTGTTCTCTCTCAACTTCCATGACTGCAACAGACCTTCGTAAGAGGTCGACCAACGGCTCTGCCAATGGCCACGGCGCCAGTGAGAATGTTCTCAAAATTTCTGAACATGGAAGGAAACTTGATGAGAGGCTCGACAAACACGAAAGGTCAGTGGGTATATCCACTGTTTGGACGCGTTTTTAAAAAGTTTTCTGGTTCTTAGCTATGAATTTGGCGGTCCATGGGGTGTTTTTGCTATTATGACTGGCTTTCCTCTCTTGATGTATTATTTGTGGATATGCCTTTGGTTCTATGACGGCAAATTGGTCCATCCGACTTCCGTCGATGACATTCAACCCTTTTTGTGGAAAATGTGGAACCATGTCAAGATTGTAGGGCTCTCTTTCCCATTCGCATTTTATCATATTAATTCTTTTTCCTTCAGGATGCCAGTCCAAATGCGTACGCTTGGAAAGTTTATTCCGGCAATATTTTCTTCCAACTCTTCCTTGCTTGGGTCATGCCAGGATGGAAACAAGAAGGCCTCCCCGTGCCGTCTCTTGGATACAAGACCCTCATGTACAACTGCAATGCTCTTTGGTCACTATACGCGACAATGATCACTGCTGCCGGACTGCATTACACTGGGACATTCCGTCTTACCGAAATCATCGACAACTACGGTCATCTCATGACTGTCGCTATGATTTGGGGCTTTGCCGTCTCCTTCGGCATGTACTTCTGGGCCGTAGCCACCAATTCCACCATTCGAATGTCAGGGAACTTCCTCTATGATGTCTTCATGGGTGCAATCCTCAATCCCCGAATTGGTCCCATTGACTTGAAGATGTGGGCTGAGGTTCGCATTCCCTGGGTGATCGTCTTCTTTTTGGCTGTCTCTGGTGCCTGCAAGCAGTACGAAGAACTTGGCTATGTTACACCGGTATTTCTTGGATTACCTATCTATTTTCTGAACTTTCCTCTCATCCTGCTGGTAGAATATGGCATTTATGTGCTTGGCTACATGGTTCTATATTAATGCATGGTATGTTTTCACCTAGCCATATTTCGAGCCCCACTGACCGCAGTCTAGCGGCAAAGGTGAAGAATGTATCCCCCAGACCTGGGATATGTACCATGAGAAGTAACTCTTCGTTTCTCACTCAGAACGCTCTGATTAAATGAAAGTAGATGGGGCTTTATGGTTATCTTCTGGAATCTTGCTGGCGTCCCTTTCGTCAGTCTTTACTGTGTCACCTGTTCTCTCTCTCTCTGACATATCCCCAGTCCTATGTCTATTCCGTCGTTTATATGGCGTCCCACGATCCATCAAAATACCAGTTCTCAACCCCGACTTACGTTCTCATTTACACGGTTCTCTGCGCTGCCTATTACATGTGGGTCTGCTTTTCTGAACAGTCCCACTCCTCATTTATCTCTGCCACAGATGGGATACCTCCATGGCTCAGAAGAGCCACTTTAAGATGGAAACTCAGGGCATTACCAAATTTCGTCAAACATTCCCTCAACTTCCCTGGAATCATATCAAAAATCCAACTTACATTCAAACAGAGCATGGGTACGTGCTTTCTGTCGTTCTTTTCCCTCTCTTTTTTGCTTACAGTCTGCTAGCAACCGCCTGCTTACCAGTGGCTGGTGGGCATATTCTCGCAAACCTGTGGGTCATCTACATTCGCTTCCATGAGGTTTCGTATTGACTTTCGGCTCAGAATTACGTCGCCGATTGGACTATGTCATTCTGCTGGGGAGCCATTGTCGGCTCTGCGTCCATCATCCCGTACTTTTACTCGGTCTTCTTCATTACAGTGCTCGTTCACCGAGTAACGCGCGACTTTGAGAGGTATGTTCTCAATTTGTAATCTGTGACGGTTCTCTGATATGTCGACTTTCTTTTTTTCAGATGTTCGATTAAATATGGGAAAGACTGGGAGAAGTACTGCCAGACTGTACCAGCCAAGTTTATTCCTGGCATCTACTGAGCGCTTTGGATGCGTTCGGACGTATCTTAGATTGAATTAATAGAATGATTTCGCGTCCATTTCGTCCGATACTCTTCGCCTTATCCACGGAGCAGTAGCCATTTATCATGACTATAAAACAAAGGTTAAGGCGAAACCACTCTCATTGCCATAGCTGCTATGCTTTTCCTCCTTGCTCTTCTTCGTGCTCTCCCTTTTTCCATGGCTCAAGGCGTCAGCCAAGGCCATTGCCCCGCTGTTAAAGGCATAGAAGCTTCTGCCCAAAGTGCAGACGAGGTAGTTTTGTGCAAATACCAAAGCGACCTTACCTGTATCTACCAGGTCTGTGAAATCCCGTTTTCATTCTCATCTCATAGCTTTGATTTTTGTTCAGAATGGCACGTACTCGGGGCCTGTTGCTCCTCACGGCAATTTTGGAATGGACTGTGCTCAGCCGCTTGGAGCTAACGAGGATTGCCCCACAGTCCTCGGGGAAGGCGCGAAAAATATTACAGTCGATGAAGAAACGAAAACTTGCAGCTATGACCTGCGCTTCGACTGCCTATACAACGTAAGTTGTTGCAACGGAATAGTTCTCCTGTAAACTGTCCGACTCGTTACCAAACTGTTCTGTTTTTTAGACGACAAGTTTGGACTTTATTCCAGATTCAGTTCCCGAGTATAATGCGAATTGCCCGGATACGTTGAAGACGGATGAAGTTGAAGCGCACGCGTCGGATACACTCTTACGTAGAACATCTGGTGTTAAGAAGACTCTGCGTTACGTGGTTTAGATGGGTAGTTGCATACTACACGTATTCATCCATAAAGTCTGGCCCAAGCGTAACATGCTCATTCGTAGTCTTGTCTTCGTCTACAAAAAAAAATGCAGTTATTTTTCAGTTTTATAGACCAAAAGACAGAAGAACTTACACGAATTCCAGGTATCAACAGAGGGAATCGTCTCCTTGAGCTTTTTGATATCTAAGTCAAAAACTCGTCCGTTGCGGACAACACTGTGAGTTGTCACATATCCACCACTATCGACAACAACATTAGCTGTTTGCCCCAGAAAGCTAACAATGCACAAGTCAGACACTCACTACCCGGAATGTCCATTAAAGCTATCAGGGATATCAGGTTAAGCAATAATCGAGAAACTCAATCCGTTCATACCAAAGGGGAATCCCGGAGGAGTTGGTCGACCGAGCGCACCATGATTCGCCATGGTCGTGCCCTGAGGTCATAGCAAGAACTTTACCTTTCTTGAGACCACCATTCAAGCGTGTAAGTGCCTGGAAAACTGTAAGGTCGTCAATAATCCATCCTCTATATTTCGGGGAGGATATGTACAAGGAAGGTCAAGACCAGTGTAAGTGTTGTTGTAGAAACCTTGGGTAGAGGGGTTGCCGTCATCGTGATCACCAGGTGTAGGACTGAGATATAGTGAGTCAGAGTATAGCCTAACAACTGCGCTCACGAACAGTTGATACAAGAGTTGAGCCTTTTGTAACTGAATGACGAGTGCTAGTGTGAGATTTAGAATCAAGTAATTCGTCACTGATACTGACAGGAATGTGGAAGAAGACAAGAGACGGAGGCACGGAACCCCACTAGAGCTCCTCAGTCAGCGATTTTGTCAAAGTAACAGAAAGGGCACATACGAGGGTTTTCATCAGCTCTGCTTGACGGTCAATATATGGAGGTACGCTCTTTTCGTCAACCCAATATTTATCAGCACTTTCTGGAACGGGGCCTATTGTTTGCGGAACGGTCAGTCACAGCAACTTTGCATGAGAATGGGAGTGAAACGAAGTACCTGGCCCATTTCCAGTTCCCGAAACGAAAGACCGTGAATCAAAGAACCACATGATTAAGGAGGGCGTTGAAGATAGCTCGTTCTCGTAAACAGGAACCCCTAGATATTGATATTAGCTCATTGTCACGTCGCTTCGGAAAGAGTACACGGACAGTAGTTTCCTACTCCCCAAGGTTTGGGACCCACATCTGCGCGAGTATATGATAGTGTAGGGAAATGCTTCTGTTCGTACTCAACGATGATCTGGTGGTTTATGTTGTTGGCGTTATCGTGGTTTCCGTGGGCGGAGGAGAAGGGGATCTTGCGGTCAGTTGCAGGGCCATATACAAGATCCAAGTATGCCGTCGCGTTGTCTACATTCAGCATAGTTTAGTCAAGGCATAGCGCAGGCAAAGATATAATGGTCAAACCTGCAAAAAGGTTTTCACCCGTGACCATATCCCCGTTATAAACCACATAATTCGGCTTTTCCTGATCAAGCACGACACCATGAACTCGTTGAGTAGAAGCATCGTTGGCCGGTCCCCATTCAGCCCATGATCCATTTCCCCACCGTTCACCAAAATGCATATCCGAGAAGGAAACTACCTACATGGTTCATCAATTAAACATAACGTGTGTATAGACCAATGGGGGAAACTTACCTTGAAATGTCCATTGGAATCAAAAGTAAGTTTCTTCTTGAGTAAATCTAAGCCAAGTAGTTCGGACGAAGCACGTTCTCCAACTGGTGTTGCGACAGCTGCTGCGTTGGCTTCGCCGACCCCAAGGGTGGCTAGAGTCAAGGTCAGTGCCCAGAGTGCCATGAAGATACTTCAAAGCTAGAAGAAGGGAGGGAACCACCCAAAGCCATCGATGTACATGCTTTTATAGTATTTCTTAATTTCGCAGCCTAGTGGAGTTGGGAGAACGTGCCATCGAGACCATATGATGGTCGGCCAGAATTCTAGATACAAGTGATGGGTCGGGAACGTGCTCAGAGAAAATAGGGAATTGAAGAAGAAGAAAAAAGAGACAAGAAATAACAGTAGAAAAGAATTCCACCGTTAGAGCCGTCTTCGCTGGGTGGATTTAGTGATTCATGAAGGAAAGGAAAACTGTTTCATCAAGTGGAGTTTATACCCTCAAGCATTACATAAACCTTCCTTTCATTGTCCCACTCACCGCACCAAAGCGTTCAATTTAGAGAATAGGGGATGTAGTGCTTTGACAGCATGCTCAGACATCGGAGTCAAGTGAAAGAAGGGGGATGAAGAGAGTATTGATTTTGGAGCAAGCATTAGACTCAAAAATCCCTGGCCATTATGGCAAGCTAATACGAGCCTCTTTTAACAAGCTTTTGAGCAAACTTTTGGGACAGCGTCAAAAGGTCCCTTTCTCGGTCTCCTGTTGCACTTTCACACAGCATTGTTGTACGTCGCTTGGATGTAATGTACATGGAAGCGGGAGAGAGAAGTCAGTAATGAGAACAAAAGAACAATCGAAAACCAAGTCCAGCGGCATGATATGTACAAAAAACATGAAATGGTAGAGGTAAGTGGCAAGCCGTTATTCGTAAATCATGGAAAAAACAAGTCATAGGGCAGAAAAAAGGATTCCTTTTTCACATTGTAGAAAACCCTCCCAACGGCATCAGCCCTTCAGGTGAAGGTGGTTCGGCATTCATGTCTGAAATCGGCGCGTTCCCTCCATTAAACATCGCCTTCAACGTCTGCTCATTCCTTTTCTGACGAACTCTTTCTGCTTCCTCTGCACCCCCTGTCATCTTGAGCTTCTTACCACTCACAAAGTCAGACAACTCGGCTTGCAGTTCATCCGATTGACTCGCAAGCTCCTTCGCCCTAATTCTTTGATTCGCCTCGATCGCCTTCAGTCTCTTCTCCGGATCCATCTGTGCTCCTCGAAGCTCCATAAGGACAGTTGGTAATCCTTCATGCCCTTCATCTTGAGGGGGAGGTTTGAAACCTCTCCCTCTGGGCGCAACAGCAGTCCCACGAATCGAGATGACTTGTTCGATGTGGCCATAAACCTCTGCGAGTGCCTTGTGATCTTCGACTAAATCCGCAAGGAACTCTTCCTGATGCGTGAGGAACTGTTGTTCTTCGACGATATTCTGCAGCTCCTCCTCCCACGTCTTCTTCCACATCGGCTTCACAGTCGAGATCTGTTCCTGCAGACTTTCCAGCTCTTTCGCCACCTTTTCGATGTCCTTCTTGACGCCTTTGAAAAAGAAAACTTTGGGAGTCGCGTGCCTCTTGATCACATCGTCCTTCACACCTTCCACTGAATCCTGCAGCTTTTCAATCTCTGTCAACACATTCTGACTCCTCTCATCCAATTTCGCCTTGCCAGACTCGATGATTCCTCTAGAACCACCTACACCAGCAGATGCAAGCTGCTTCACCGACTTTGTCTGCGCCCGCAGAGTGCCCAGTGATTCCTTGGTCTGCTTCATAAATTCAGAGTACAGCTGTCGCATGATACCCAGATCTCTGCGCAAATTCTGTACTTCATCGAATTGTGTCTTAAGATCGTTCACAACTCGGTTGGAGTATTCGGACATGACAGAACCACCAGTCATCTGGGGGACCAGGGTACTGCCTGTGAGCTGAGGCATCAAAGGTAGAGCGGGAGGGGGAGAGGAAGTGTCAGAACGTGAAGGCGTTTGGAAGCGTGAGAGGCGGCGAGCGACGGTTGCGAACTGTTTGTCTGAAGGACGAACAGGTGCAGGCGTACTCTCTGCAAGGGGAGGACCAACTGCATGGAAGGGTGCGGGCGCCATCATAACAGGTTGGTTAGCGATGGTCGTCCTCATCTCCTTAAACTCAGACGTGAGAATTGATATCTGGGAGTCAATGTGCTGCTTGATTTGGTCCAATGCTAAGATATTGAGGTCAACAATGAAGTAAATTTGTCAATAAAAAGCTTACGGTCAATGTTTAGAGATAGTAAACATTTATCCTTAATCTCATCAATATCTTCCAGTTCGTATTGCACACCACTAGCAGGGTCACGGATGTAAATTGCAGGAAAGTTCTCTTTGCCGGGGCTATAGGAGAACTTGTCCACGAAGAGGACTCTAAGGGATGCAAACGACATGCCAGGCTCGATAATCGCCTTCTTCACTTCACGGCCAAGCTGTAGGAAGATGGTCAGCTTTGATGATGGTGCCTCAACCGGGGGTTCTGCGACTGCTACGGATGAGGGCTTGGCGTAAGTAGGTTCAGGTGCCACATGAGGGGGGAAGCGAGGAGGTTCTGGAGTGGCTGGAAGTTTGGGAATAGGCGGAGCTTCTGCCGGAGGTGTAACAGGCCGTGGTGAAGACGTTCCGTTGACCTGCGGGGCTGGAGGCGCAGTAACAGGGTCTTCGTCGTCGGCTTCGGTCAAGGTAGCGAGCTCTAAGGGAGTGAGCGCAGATGACACGGCGAGTGAACGACGGTTGCTCTGGCGTTGTGACCGTTCTCTTGGCATCCCAGTCATCTTCGATATGTTGTACGTTGAGAACCGCTTGGATGCACGTCGTTCTAGTGTTTCACTCTTTTTGAGAGCTGCAAGCGAATTAGCGATGGCAGGAGTGGATTCTATTCCAGGAGTAGTAGGAGGTGGCGTGGCTGGAGGATCAGGGCTCGATGGTTCTATGACCAGGTTTGGAGAAGGTGTGGGCGCTGGTCCATCAACGAGAGAATATCTCTTCATCGAAGGAGGAGCAGCCATTGGCTGCTGAGGAGGACTAGAAGGCTGAGGCGTCATATCATTGTCTAAAGGACGGGGAGCGCGAGGTGGACTAGTCATGGGAGGAGGGGGGTCGTCGGAAGACTGGCGCCGTGGGTCCTGAAGGCCGGGAGAAAACCCACCCACAAAACCATTATCGTCTCCGTTCGTAGAAGCCAATGGATGGTGAGGTAAAGAAGGTGAAGAAGGGTCTTTTCTTCGGGAAGAAGTAGATGATGTATGCACGCTTCGTCGCAAGCTGTCCCTCCCACTTTCTGATTCGGCAATGGAGCGCTGAGAACGATGGGAAGCTCTCGATCCACTGACACCCCCAGGCACAGCAGATCTCGAGCTCCGACTTCCCGTTCGTTCGTGGCCAGAATCTGATCTGCGGTTGTCGGATACGATTCTGCGGTAGACAGACTGTTTTCCGCGAAGGCCTTGCAGAAGGTTGGTGATGATTCCGCGGACAGTAGGGAGATATATCTCGAGGTTCTCTGGAGTCGCGTCTTCAGCTAAGCACTGCTCTAAAACTGCGCGGAGATCGTCAGGGACAGTCGCGAGCTCGCTAGGAACATTCTAGTAAGTAGAGATTGAAGGGTATAGATACAATAAAGAAAATACGGACGCCATGTCAATAGAAAAGGATGCGAATGCTTGTACCGCGGCGTTGAAGTCGTTACCCAGACGAACATAGACATCGCTGACGGCGCCCTCGTCAATTTTGAGTTGACTCCATTGGGTAAGAGATTCCAGCAGTTGCTTGATAGATACCAGGAGCCGCGTTACGGCACTCTCGACGGCAGGCTTCTTACCGCAGTGCTCAGATAAAACGAATAAATGAACAAGGGGGGGGAAAGGCTTACATGGTCCCTTGATCGTGTTGAACCCGGCATGGAAGGATTGCTTGCCTGCCTGGAAGTCCCTGGAGATGGCGTGGAAGGAAGATTTCGAGACATTATTGAGCATAAGCAGTGGATGGAGAGAGAGGATTAATGGAAAAGGGCACGTTCAAAAGGCATGCAATCCGGCCTGTGGCGACTGTAAGGGCCAAGCAAGCTCCACAATAGCCGCCGGACGGGATCTTCGTCCAGACCTTGAGAACATTTTCTTATTCTTCGTGTTCACTGGCTGTGCATATGTGACTGAAGGATATAATGGACGATGTATATCATCCAAAACAGTCAGAATATTATCTCCAGAGGCAATTCCATCGGGTTGCGAAACTCTCTCCTTGCTTGTTCCCCTCATCATGGCCCCAAATACGCCAGTCCGAGCAGCTCATAGAGACCCCAAAAAGCAAAAATCATCATCTACTAAGAAAGAAAAAGTCTTTCACCCCGACTCTCGCAAAGCAGGGCAAATGAACCGCAAAGCTGTCCGAAAGGAAAAAATGGATAACCTAACGAAAAAACGAAAGAACAAAGCTCAGGACTCAGGTATGCTGCCTCTTTCTCCTCTAAAATTCTCGTTAATACTCACTCTTGCCTCTGATTAGCCGACTTTCATGGTCTTTTCTTTGATGTGCTCCCCCTAGACGTCGAAGCACTTTCATTAGATCAACTGCACCAAATCATCCACGATTCTTGGTTAATCCGTAACGACGCAGAATTGGAGGCAGAACGTGCAGAACGTCGGAAAGGTCGGCCTAAGAGTATGAGAGAGATGAATCTAGAACAAGCTCGTCTTCGAGACAACGAAACTTATAGAACCGGTCTTGGTATGTTTGGCTCTCACCCTCCGCTTCTTTCCCCTCTTATATCTAAATTTAATTTCTTTGAAATATAGATGTCATCGACCTTACAGATCCTCTTACACTCGCTCTGTTCCGCAGGTGGGACCAGTCAGACCCAGCATACCTCGAAACCTTGCAGTGCATCCGAGTTAACAGTGCCAGTCTTTCGTTTTCCAAGATTTGTAAAGTTGGGAAACATGGAGCGTACCCTATCTCTCAACAAGAATCACCATTGGCACCAGAGGGCACGGCAATGGATCTTGATAAAGTTTCATAGTACGCTACCCTGTACTTTCTTGCCAAGCTGAGAAATGTTATGTGTTACAAGCACAGTTTCTAACGACGATGCTAGCATTGCTCCCCCGCAAAGTATGTTGTGGAGCCTTTCCCAAGCATTGGGTCTTACACTCGTCCAGTAGTCGAACCTCTCATGCCTGGTTTCACTCTTCCTGCTTCACGATTCTCGAGTACTATGATGAGCATGGACGATATATAAAAGTTTTTTGTCCACGAGTCTTCACCCAACATGAATTCTCATATCCCTCATAATCCTTTTATCTCATTGTATTTGCTTGCGCCTTCCTTCGTATGGGTTAAGTTCCATAGGTGGCCAAGTCGATTCAAGTTACATCCTGGCAGATATTCTCTTCCCCTCTTGTACCCAGTCACCAAAGACCACGGAGCCATAGTCGATGAATAGGTCGCGGATGTTCCTAAGGTTATAGACGAGCCAAAAGAAAAATTCTCGAAGGATGAGCTCTTTGGAATGGTGCTGACTCTCCCAGGAAATAAATTAATGTCCAACAAGAGGTTAAATATGTACATTATCGCCAGATTGAAGAAGTCACTCAAACCTTGTGTCTCAGAACTTTACACCCAGGTTCAAAATACTTCACCACCCGAATCAGGATCTCCTCGTGCACGAAACAGTTCTCCTCCGTCATCCGGATCTCCTCGAGCGCCAAACAATTCTCCCCCCGAATCCGGATCCCCTGTCGGTTGTCCTCCTGCATCTGGATCATCGCGCTTGAGCATGTCATTTGAACCTTTGGGATCTTTACATGATTTCAGGCAAATCTACAGAAGTTCTAGAATACTGACCGTGCATATAAATGTCACGAGGAAATAGTGTGGGCGGTTTGCCTTCGTCAGCAGTCTACACAATGGCCCATTAGTTGGATAGAATTGAAGGCTCAATACAAATGGTTACAGGCACCCCGTCACGAGGAATCAGCGTTGGTGGGCTAGCTTCATCGGCAGTCTATGCAACGACTCCGTTGACTGATATCTCGGAAGCACAGCAAAGTACTTACAGGCAGCCCATCACGAGGAATGACCGTTGGGGGCTTAGCTTCATCGTCAGTCTGCGCAACAATTCCGTTAATCAGATACATTAGAGGCGCAGAAAAAAATCTTACAGGCACTCCACCACGAGGAATGACTGTCGGTGGCCTGCCTTCATCGTCCGTCTACACGACATTTCGTCAATCAGATAAATGGAAGGCGCGACAAAAAACTCTTACAGGTACTCCGCCACGAGGAACGACTGTCGTTGGCTTACCTTCATCGGTTGTCTACACAACATCCGTTAATCGGATAAATTGAAAGCGTAGCACAAAAGCTCTTACAGGTACGCCGCCACGAGGAATTATTGTCGGTGGTTTAGCTTCATCATCCGTCTATAAAACAACGCCGTTAATCACTATAAACTGAAGACGCAACACAACTGCTTACAGGCACCCCGCCACGGGGAACTAGAATCGGAGGGCGTGCTTCATCGTCCGTCTAAAGCATGGCTCCGTTATTCTAGATAAATTAGAAGCACAAAAAAATCCTTACGGGCACACCACCACGAAGAACTATAATGGGAAGGCCGGCTTCGTTCGCCTTTACGGGGGAAGTGGTAAGCACGAGTTCACCATAATCGATCAAGAGCACACACCGAACGAGGGACATAAACATTCCTGGGTATGATAATAGGTGGCTTTCCTTCATCTTCGATCTTCCAGAAGATGTCAACAAATGAAATTGAATCGGCTTGAAAGGAGTTGGCCTCACTGGAGTCGTGTCTCGAGGAAATAACGAGGGAGGTTTGCCTTCGTCGTAAGTCTGCACAAAGTCGGTAAGTAACACGAGTCTGAGAAAATGGGGCCAATGTTCACAGGAACGTCTTCACGAGGATGTAAGCCCGGTGGTTTGCTTTCGTTGGTCGTCTGTACAATAAATTTGTTAAACTGGTGGGTTACTGGAATGTAAATATATATATGGATCCAATACGTACCGGGACATCTCCACGGGGAAATAAGCTTGGTGGCTTGGATTCGTCGTTCGTCTATGTAATAAGTCCAATAAACTCTCCACTTCGCTAGGAACTGGAATGTGCGAGTGACCTACGTTGTCCTTCAAGAATGTGAGCACAGATGCAATTATGCATGAGGGTATACGCACTACCCGAGGAATAACAGTAGGAGGATGCGGCTCCAACTCGCCAATCTAAAGGAAAAGTCAAGAGAGCGAGTGTGACGGGGAAAATGGTCCCCACAAGATTTCTAGAACGGGGCGGGTCGTCCTCCTGGAATATCGTTATGAGTACGAGCCAGATCCCGATAAATGAGACTTACAGGTCGCCGCTACCTTAATATTGAGCGTCACAGATAACACCTGGAGAAAACTGGGGGGACGTACTTGAAGAGGAATAGCGCCTACAAAGGCGAGGAAAACAGCCAAAACAACGTATTTCATGAGAGTTGAACAAGGAAATGAGGAGTTGCACAAGTTTCCAAATGTGAGAAGGCTTTTATACTTGCATACAGAAGCAGAGCATTTCGCCATCGGCTCGGAAAATTAGTCAGGGTCCAATGGACCTGCAACAGAGCAACATGCTCGAAGCCATCAAGCTGTCCGCGCCCACTGCCTCTAGTTCTGGAGCGCCCATTAAATTGCAACAAACATGCCAAGGGAATTCTGAACTGAGCAAGTGGGGATCGATCTCACCTACAGACTCACAATTCATATTCAGCCTTCCTGAGTTGGAGAGGGTTTAACAACAAAGAGCAGAGCGCTGGTTCTCTTAGGCCAAACTTCAAGGAAATTAAAAGAACTACTGTCTTTGGCCCAAGTGTTTGTTCCTTTAAGAGAGTCATGTGGCAGCCTGGGAAACAGAAAACAATCTAAATGAAAGCTGCGGCAAGGTACTGTGATTCCGGCATTCAAGGGACAGGGAGAATGGTCGTAACACACCTCGAAAGTGTACAAATGGACGAGATATACGATCCAGGCTCGTATATAGCACAATGAGGAGGGGTTAATAAGCATAGCTTGCGGTCCACCATGAAGCAAA
>JAJTUO010000295.1:0-22336 GCA_021399455.1 Flagelloscypha sp. PMI_526 | reverse complement strand
AATCTTTCGATCGTCAAACACTATCCTTCCTCTCTCAACGCTCGCATTCCCCCCACAGATCCAGGTGAGACTTGAACACCCATATTTGAGCCCTCAAGGTCCCACACACAGATACATCCGTTGTCTGACAAAGACACACATCGGCCATCTGAGAGTGCGAGCGAAGTAACTTGCCCCGTTTGGCCATGTACTTGGGAAAGCATGAGCATAAGCATCCACCTCCGCAGAATAATAGGGAGCATACAACTTCGCACAAATGTTAGCTTTGGTATCGAAGCCGAATTTCCTGGTGAAGTCAACTTGTAAAGCTGCAGTGTTGTTGGTCTCCGTTCAAATATTCACCCTCTCCACCAGCAATATCGGCACCAGGCGCCAATACAACCCATCTTCCATCGGTTTGAGTCTCAGAGACACTCGTCCTTTGCGACTCCATTTCTCTCGCAATAGCTTTAAGCTTCGTTCGTCCACCAGCCTTGGGGACGATCTAGGGACCGGTTCGTTCGCGTGGAGAGGACCATTATTGGAGGAGAACCTGTGTGAAACAGGGATGTCATCACTTCTTTTTGCTGTCGGAATGAGTGTTGAGGATAGACTTGGAGTTGGAAAGCCTGAGATGACGACTTCCGTTGTCGCGACGACCAGTGGGCAGGCTAAAGAGGTTCTTGCTTCAGTCAGTTGGGAAGTACAACAATCAAACACACGCACGTATACTGGCATTGCATAAGCCATGACAAGTTTATAAGTTGACGATGCCAATGGCCGTGACAATACGAAGCTTGTAGGGGGATATGTGGAAAACGACGTCAAAGTCTGTTTATGATGTATGCTGTCATTGGACAAGTCATATATGCAAAGCTGAAATGCGTCTGAAAGGGTCACCAAAAGAGGATGGTGATATGCAGCTTGAAGGACGAGTGCTCCCTGTTGTCGATGTGGAACATAGGTCATTTTGCAGACTGGATTCCTTAGTTGGCTGAGGTCTATCTCAAAGACAGAGATCTCTCCTGTTGAAAGACATGCAATTAGACGAGGTGAATTATGCGAATGAGGTGCTTGATCCAATGCGAGGCAGCTTATCCTGTAAGAATCCTGGGCTAAGGTCGACCGGGTTGGGAAGGTGAGTTCAGATAAGGGTGTCTTCGCATAGATATTCGGAGGGTTTGCTTCGGCGGATGATGCAGTTACAGTGAGAGATCCTGATAACAGCAGGTGCGTTCCAACAACCTGTGGCACTGGCCGAATGTCGGTACATGAACGGGTTCCCTCAGGCTCTGGGACGAGGTGACACCGTCCTACCATTGTATGCGTGAGTCAATGTATTTAGGAAATAAAATGAAACGAACCTGTTCTCCAGTTCCAACTTATCCGAAACATCCTATCAGAGCAAGCATGGATGAAAAACGCCGTTTTCGTCGAGACGTTGGAGAGATTATATGTACCATTTCCAGTCTATCCCCACCGTTGTATCCTGAATTAATGCTGAGGATCGGGCAGGTAGAGGCCTTATAATGCGCTCTTCATGCGGTCCAGAGAACCCCCTCGCACCGCGGAGCCGAGTGCGTCCACCAAATGTGGAGATATATAAGGTTTTCCAGAGCTAATTATCAGATATTGAAGCGCATTCGAATGAAATACAAAATAATGATTCTAACCTCGTTATCAAGAGAGAGTCGCAACCAAGTCCTACACGTCGTCTGAATTCTACAGAGGTCCGCGAAGCTCAGGTGTGTAAAGATTGACAGAATGAGTTCATCGCTGAACGCATCTAAAGAATGTGGAAAAAGATGTTCACGATAGAAGTGCGAAGATTTAGTATGTTGTCGTTTCGCTGAGGGCAGAGGTGCATTGAGTGGACGCTTCAACATGGAGTCAGAAGGAAAAGGGATATTGCTTCCGAAGCCGTGTGCTTCTAGTATTCCAAGATGTACTCTATACGAACGTGAAAATGTCGTGTGTAATCTAGCGTAATGGTCGATGAATACGTATAAATGCATCAAAGGTCCTAAACAACCATTGAGCCTCAGCAATCACCTCAGGAACACAGAGCTGAAGTTGGTACTTACCGTCATAATGAGATTGCCAGAAAGCAATCGATTCTCCAAAACACAACCGTCAGGAATGTCAATTCGTTGGCCTTCATTTGCAACAACTAAAGGAGTGTTGAGCAGGCTTTATGAAAGAGGGCAGCAATGGGGATTACCAATGACAGTTCCACGGAGGGTCACATTTCTTCCGAAGTAGACATCGCCAGTCACGGTCAAGTGATCAAGCTCAATGATCTTTGGGATTTTCTTGAAGCGGTTTTGGAAGTTTTGGATCTGCATACAATGAGTAACCTTAGCACGCCAAACACATTACATACGAAACTACATACCTTCTTGAAGTGTTCACCAAGCTTAATAACAGGGGTATTGCCGAACATTCTGTTCTCATTGATAACGAGCTGACCATGCTCAAGAGAATAAATATCGCTCTTGATCAGGAGCAAATCTGAACAGCTCTTAACCGGAAGGAAACGTGAACGGGGAACGTTGATGCCATGGGCGTTGTGAAAATGTTTAATGGCTGCACCAGACGCAGTTTCAAGTTGGATAACAGGGGTGCCATCATCCATACTCTTAGGGTTGACAATAATCTCCAGTTCCATGCCTTCACCCTCCATGACTCTCTTCAAAGCTGTGTGAACGTTAGCACTGAAACAATAGCAATCGAGAGAGAAAAATGTACCTTTCAAATTAATCCACAAGTTGTTGGTATTGAATATTTTGAACTTGCGAACAGACTTGAAATCCTCAAGGTGCTCCGATGGGACTTGAGCGACCTCCAAAAGGCGAATTGAGCCTTCGTAGTCAATAAGAGTACCTCCCTAACAAGACGTGAATGAATCTGAAGAATACCAAATGAATTGTGAACATACCTTCACATCAGCTTTGGTCTTGTCTGTCACCTCCATAAGAAATTCTGCGCCACTATCCATCATATGCTGTAAGATACGTTCGTCCACGCTGTCGATTTAATATGAGCATAATCTAAGCAAACAAGGAAAATGAAACATACATAGCTCCGAGATTGTCAGAGTTAGAGACGAAAAGATACTCTTTACCTTCAGAAATCAATTGGTCGAGGACACCTGACGCCGTCAGGGCGTTGTACAGATCTCCGTGGCCTGGTGGATACCATGCAGACTTGTCATCATCGGCTCTTTGGGGTACAGGAAGAAGAGTCTCTTTGTGGATACGAGGATACCGCGACTGGTTGAAAGTCGTGATTCTCAGCTGTTGGTTGGCGTATTTCTTGATGATTCGTAAAGTGTCTTCGTGCGTGTTGAAAGACGTCATCAAAATCAACGGGACATCAACCTTCTTAGAAGTGTTGAGATGCTCGATCTGACGGACTGTAAGGTCAAGAAACGTCATGTCATCTTTCACCTCCAAAGCACTCTTCGCGCCAGTCATCCCTATAATTTAGAGTCACGCGAGGTTAACCCCAGATATAAAAAGAAGGGATACATACCCATGGAGGTTCCAAGTCCTCCATTAACTTTGAGAACAGCAAGTTTGCTCAA
Source organism: Flagelloscypha sp. PMI_526 (assembly GCA_021399455.1). Classification (NCBI taxonomy): domain Eukaryota; kingdom Fungi; phylum Basidiomycota; class Agaricomycetes; order Agaricales; family Niaceae; genus Flagelloscypha; species Flagelloscypha sp. PMI_526. The sequence goes on along the minus strand of JAJTUO010000295.1, from coordinate 18,771 downwards.
TGAAGAAGTTTGCGCTGACGTGGGGAGTTGGTCATATGGGACAACCTGGTTAGTTGATGGAGACTTGATTTTGTCCCAGTCACTATCTCAAAGTCGGTAAAAAAAATATGTAAAAGAGCGTGAAATTCGACCTACAGCTCCTGGCTTCGGGCCTTCTCATCAAGGTATCTTGTGAAAAGATAGAAGAAAGATTGCATCTCCGCGTCGAAAGCTTTCTTCGCCTGGGCCTCTGAAATAGTGCTCACGAGGCGTACAATTTCATTTCTCATGGACTTTGTTTGAACGCCTGAGGCAGCCGTTTTAAAATGCTGGTTTGAGCGAGAAGAAGAAGAAGAGCCAGTGGATGTCGAGTTGGATGCGGAGGATCGTTTGCGTCGAAGAAGGATGCGACGACGAGAAGAGAGGAAAGAAGGCATGATAGCCAGACTTGAGTGGTACGCTCAGACGAACGTTGGTTTTGTCGACATACCATTGAGGACACGCCTCTAGCACGACGCGATTCTGAACTCATGTTGAACGTTTGGTTGAAAGTGGCAAAAGCTTCCGACTCTTGATCACTCGATGAGATCTGCGCACTTAGTTCCACTCCTTCACCTTCTTCCTTTAGCATTCACTATCGACCAACTTACTACCATTAACCCAGTCCGTTTTTTTAAGACCGAGCTCCATCCAGCTCGCAGTACAAAATTTCCTAATATGTTGTTGCGAACCTTGCGGGGATGACAAACAGGTGTTTCTCAAACACTGTAGGTCCAAATGAATCAGGTCATCGAAAGCTTAAGGTTCACTAGCTTAGTAGCCTACTAATGAACAAATCATCAAGAGCCCCATTAGGCGTTAGCTCTTTCCTACCATTAGAAAATCCTCGAACATATCTTATCGTATCTTCGAAACTTCCTTGTATATTATATCTCCCATGCAGGATCGTATTGTAAATCCTAGTACAATGTAGGTTCTAGTTGAGTTGATGTGACACCCTTTCTCGCTTACTCCTCGATGACATCAGCCTCCTCCTTGGAATCGAGGCTGTATAATTATTAATTTGACAAGTCTTTCAACCTCATAGTTGCAGGCTGACAAACACCACTTGCTATGGCGGGCTCTACAAATTGATGTCAAGATTGGTTTGAATTCTCGTTAACACATGAGCGTGATCCCTATTGGCGAACGTTCAGATGGGGGGTCGGAGTCAAGGGCATTTTTCCTCTCACTCACATTCGTCATTTCCCGCCAAGCTGTTGTTCAGACTTTGAAGGCGGGGGAAACTGAGTCAGAGACCGAAGTTGCTCTCTTCGTTCTTCTCATCTTAATTCATGAATTAAAAACTCCCTTTTTTATTTCTATGCCTGTCTCGACAATATCCACATCGAATCCTCAAAGTTTTCAATTGGTATATACTAAATTCATACTCGATCGACAATAATAAAAGGCTGTCTCTTACCTTCTTCATACAGATGGCGTGATAGCTCAATTGGGAGAGCGTACGACTGAAGTTCGTAAGGTCGGGTGTTCGATCCACCCTCAGGCCATACATTTTTCTTTCCCAAAGACATTCCATTGAATTTGCATGTTCCACCCTTTTGCCCCAGCTCCCTCTGAAGTCGCTTTGCCGAAGGGATAATGTGTAATAGGGTTAAAGGGCAACTCTAGGACGTGGATATACACACCTGAGAGGGTGAAGTACAAAGTCGTTAATGAGAAATAGAATCTCCCCCGTTTGGATGTATCTCCTAATTTAAACGCTGGGACCGAAATAAGCAGACTCTTCGCAATTTCTTGGATTTGTGGCACTGGTGTGGACGTTGCTGGATCTACTTTACATAAAAAAGGGGGGGCCGTTTTATCCGAAGCGCAGCAGAAAAGAGGGCAATGTTGCCCACTTTCTGAACTCCCAAAGTAAGCTTTTCAGCGACCCATCTGAATCCCCGGGATATTCTACCCCTCGCTCTTGTGCCAAGCAGTACAACGCTCCCACTCGTGTATTATATACCGATTATAACTGCACTAACAACAGCCTTGGCTCGAGTCTTGGATAACAACGCGATTGGGGCCCGAGATGCGACACCCAGTTGCAACCTCGGAGACTACCATTGTGTTGGGTGGTGCATCGCCAAAGTTATGCCAGGCCTATTTCGATGAGCGCAGTACGGGTTGATTCCGCCGTTCATCTTCTTCTTTATTTCTTCCAAGCCTTGTTCATTCTTTTCACTTGTTAATCCTTTTTGACATTCGCTATGCTGGCACCCAAGACTTTGCTCCCTACCCTCCTTCTAGGCGCTGGATTCGCCCATGCGTTCGTGCCACAACACTTTTGGTTGCCACCGATGATGAAGCTGACGTTGCTCTACAGTCTAACAGATACTTGCATCCAGTCTCTCAAGGGCTTCTTGACGAATCCCGATGCTGCTTGCTTGAATGCACCCGCCCTTCTCCAGATTGCCGTCAACCAGAACGTACCTTTGACTATCGGCAACTGGCTCGACGGATTTTGTTCTGCGGGTGAATGTTCTCAGGACGCCATTGCCAATGTCGTTGCCAATGTTACCGGTGGTTGCATCGATGTAATGTTTATGTACTCTTTTCGTATACCCACCAACTCACGCGATATATATACAGGACTTGAAGACCATCGGCATATCAGCGTCACAAGGCGACGTCCAATCTGTAGGTTTCACTCTCGTTTTGCGAATTGCAAGATTTTTAATGATTTCGTAGACTGTAACCAGCATTGCCCAGAAGGTCTTCCCCGTTGCGAGGCGCATCGCTTGCCTCAAAGAGTAAGTCCAAAAACTTCTCCTTACCATAAGAGAGTGCTAATAAATCAATTTATAGTACCTCCAAGAACCAATTCTGTCCCGTGGAAATTATCACGAACCTCGAGAGCATTATTGGCCCCCTCGGCGTTGACGATCTTTCCTGGTTCAACCTTCTTCAAGATGCCAAATCTCTTTTAACCTCATCCCAAACGAAGAGCGAGATTGCATGCTCTCAATGTATGAAGTCTGCATTCTCTGTTGCTAGGGAAGAATTTGGAGGTCAGAAAAACCCGTCCCGTTTCCGCCCCCGAAGTCTCCGTTCTAATTTATAATCCAGATGTTTTGAGCTCCGAGGCTGTTAGCGATACTCTTGTAGATGTTTGCGGTGCTGACTTTATCGCGGCTCCCGCTGGTCAGTTGGGAGACAACGTTAGCCAGACTGCATCGACTGCCAGCTTTGCTGCTCAGTCCCCGAACAGCGCCTCCTCTATGAGCCAGGCTGTTTGGTTCATGGCATCCGTAGCGGCCGCTTTTGCTTTTGCGTTGTAGGAAACACTCAGCAGTCGTTAGCGTATTCTATCCACACACCATTCACATGTTGTTTGTAGATGAACATGTATGGACATCATACAGCTACAAGGGACTATTATTTTTTTATTATCGAACGGACATCAACTTAGTCACTACTTACCATCCACTTTCGTGTATATACCTACAGAAATCCGAAGGGAGAGGTTATCTCGGAAGATCTGACTTACAACGCTAACCTTGTCACTCACACTCATGACCTCACCATTGCTTTAACTGGACCCCCAACAGTACTCGCCAAAAGCCAGCCACTTTCGAATTCTGTTTAATTCTTTTTCTAATTGGATACAATGGCCTCTCGTGGAAGCTCTTTTGATGGACCTAAGCCTGGAGACGGAATAGCAGATTGGGCGAGTAAGATTCGAGAGATCCAACGACAGGTTAGCCGCGCTCACGACAAAAACCTTTTCGGCTTTAATTTTGATTCCGGATTTTTTTATATTTTAGGTTGACGCAGATGAACAAGCAGAAGAAAGGAGGCTTGCTGACGAAATTGCCGCCTCACGCTTGAAGAGGTTGAGTCGCCGCAGTCAGTTGACTGGAAGCAAGACAGACAGTCTTGACCTTTGTGCGTTAAGATGGTCTTCAAGTTATCGTTTCCTTCTATCTCATTGTGTATGCAGCAAAGAGTTCTGAGCTTACATCCCTGATTGAGATGGACAACAAGCCATCGAACGACGGTCCCAAGTCTCCGTCAGAACGGCAAACCTCGCAAGCAGAGGCGTTGGCAAAACTCAGTGGAAGGACACCAGCTCCATCTGGTCTTCCAGACAAGATGGCCTCTGCGTCTTCTATGCTCAGCCAGAAACCTCGCGCCGAACCGATGTCCCTTGCTGCATTCATGGGTGGTCGAGCTACCGGTCCTCGTCTTAATCGACATATGCCTCAACAAGATGCTCACGATCCGACGCAGTTTGAGGCGCGCTCGGTCGCTCAGATTCAGAGTGCACCTCACCCCGTCTTTGGCAGAGGAGGCATGCCATTACCAGGCATGAGTCCCGCCGTTGCAAAGGCAACTTCAGTTCCCTCTTCTACCAAGAACGAAGAACCGACAGGATCATCACCACCTGAGGCGACCAAACTAATGCAAACTCGTGCATTCAGCGCTCAGCCCGTTTCGACTTATTCTTCGCCTTCTCCAAAGCCTGTTCAACCTCCAATCGTTTCCCCAAAACCGGTTTGGGAGAAGCCGGCTGTATCCCCTCAACCTGTTTCATCTTATTCCTCACCTCCTCTTAAGCCTGTTCAGCCCCCAGTCGTTTCCCCAAAACCGGCTGTGTCCCCTCAACCCATCTCAACTTATTCCTCGCCTCCTTCTAAACCTGTTCAGCCCCCAATTCTTTCTCCAAAACCGGCCTGGGAGAAGCCGGCCGTATCCCCTCAATCGCGTCCATCCACGCAAACAAGCTCTTCTTCAGATACGTTTCCAACTAAGCAGGCGTTGGCGCCGCCGTCAACAGGTGGTGCCAAATCGAGCTGGGAAGAACAACGAACTAATTCACCTGCTTTCCCTCGCCAAACGTCTTCGCCTCGACCCGTTTCTCGAACTCCAGAACCAGTTACAACAGCAAAACAACCTCTCAGTACCAATACGCCCCCTAGCCCAACCACGCGGCGGTCGTTTACCTCTCCCGGTCCAACACCTGGCTCGCCCTCTTCTCCTTCCTTCAAAGTCGGTGTTTCCACGCAATCTCTTGCGAAACCTCTACCGCCTCAGAACCCTACTTCGTCTGGTCCCCGTATTTCTGTTTCCAAGTCGCCTTCTCCTGCTTTCCAACGTGCAGCGCCTCCTAAGGACTTGACACCGAGTCTCAGTCGCTTGCAAGGAAGAGGGTTTGTGCAGAACATGGTCAAGGTGTCTGCTCATCTCGACACACAATCCTCAACTGCTCCTGCGTCTGAATCGCCTCGACCGGGTAGCGGTGGTCGAAAGCAGTCGGTTCTTGACCGATGGCAACCTGTGGCGCCTGCAGAATCTAAACCCATTCCCACCTTTCAGACGAGTTCACCTGCACCCCGTCCTATGCGCAAGTCTTGGACTGTTGACAACTCGGCTACCTCTCCTACGGCAACCACGCCGCCTACTCAGAATGTACTAAAGTCAGTCCAGTCGGAAGCGTCCTTGAAGCCTCAGCCAGGAGCAGTTCGCCTCCCTTTAATGGCAGAGAAGGTGCCTCCCACTGGACTGGGTTCGAGAACCACGATGATGGTTGTCCGCCCGCCTTCGCAGAATGATCAAGCAACCACACCGCGTCAGACTATGGGCCAAGCAGCTACCATTGATGAATTTGGTGCTAAAGTCCCTCAAGCGAGCACACCTTCTGACTTACCTTCAGCTGGGAAACCACTTCTTCATGTGCGTAGATTTCGGTAATCCTATTCGGAACATAGACTTACTTCTTCTCTTCCTTCATTTGTATTTTCTTCCATTTATTCTAACTCTTTTTTTCCGAATAAACCCTTGCACCTTTTTGCTCTCCTTTTTTTTTCTCCCTCCGCACAGCCCACAAGAGACCGCGCGAGACCAGGCAAAAGCAAAGGTCGGAAACAGCAAAGCTCTTCCACTTCATCCGGTTTCGCTTCAGAGGAATCTCCTGCTCCTATGAAAGCGGCACTACCCAATCATCAGCCGTCCGCCCAATTCATCCAGCGCGCTCCGGCTGAGCTAAATCCTTCAAACCGCGTAACAGACCGGTGGGGCGAGAATTCCGTTATCGGCGTTAAACCGACTGGACAAACAACCAAGTCTATTGTTCAACCAACACCCAAACCAAATGGAATGGTTGGAAAAGTCGCGTTACCCGGTTTGTCAGCACCAGCACAATCACAGCCGCGATCTAGGTCTGTTTCCCCCAGCGACACTCGACCTTCACCACCATCGACAACACAGTCTCCGGGTATTGGTATAGGTGCTCCCCCCCGTGAACGGTCCCCGGGTGCTGCCGCCAAACACGCACGCATTCCTAGTACAGGAAACCGAGCCACAGTAATGGACGTCGCACAGGTTATGCAAGAGCGTGCGGAGTCTACTTCCCCGATTTCTCCAAGGCATCCTGAACCTACCATAGTTGCTGAGCCGGAGTCCATCCCAACACCAGAACCTGTGCAACCAACCCCAGAACCAGCTGCAGAGCCTGTTTCATCACCTATTGCTCGACCTCGAGCCATCGCTCCCGGTGCTGCGGAGAGGAGGCGGTCTAGCTATGCTGATCGGTACTCTAGTCTCCCTCCTCTCGTCGAGGAAACGACGCCGGTGGCGTCACCTGCGAACACGTATTCTCGAAAGGCTGGTGAAGTTCATGCGGCCATCTCTTTGGAGGATATTTCTTCAAAGATCTCTGAGCCGAAGCCATCGCCTGAAGACCAAATTGTCTCAGCAGGTAGGTTTTAAACTCGCTACCATATGATGCGCGATTCACATTTTTCCAGATCTTATGCAAGTCCCTTTACCACAGTACAACATCGAGTATCTTGTTTCTGCTCGCCCAGCAGTGCTCGGTTTAGATCCAACGACCAGCACCATATCTGTTGACGTTTTGTCCGTCTCTGGAAATTCTGCAGCTGTAATATCTAAAGATGCCAGCGTATTTTACGAGACGGAGACCCTCGCCATTGTTCGACGATATAAGTCTAAGACGAGCGGTCTCGTTGGAACAACTCTGTGGGCATGGCGTGGTAGACAGGCTGATTTAGGCGTGCGGGAGCAGCAGAAATTGACAGAGCTTGCGAAGAGGTATGGTACTTCAGTGGTAGGTGACTCTCTCATTGAGCTACCGCCTCACTCATTGTCTTTTTTTACCCCCGTAAGATCAATGTCTCACAGGGTTCAGAGCCAAATGACCTCGTCTTGTCTTTGGATGCGACACTCTCAATTCGTCAGGTTTGTTGAACAGTCCCATATCACTTGAATTTTTCTTCTGACTTAAAAACTAGGGTACTCGAGAACATTGGAGTGCTGAAAACACGGCAATGCACTCTATCCGTGAGACAAGTCCGGGTGTTGTTATTATTGACGAGTTTGATTTGGTTCGTTAATGTGTGTCGATGCCATCTTTAAGAAGCTCATCCTCTTCCATTCTAGCACATTAAGAACCTCTGTTCGGGCTACAGCTTCTGCCTTTCCCTCCTCGGAACTCAATACGTCTGGCATGGTGTTGGCTCGAAGCCTTCTGAACGAAAGGCTGCAGTCCAGTTTGCAGAGCGACTTGCTTCCAACCCCTCCGAGGTTCTCGAGTTGGTTGAAGGGGAAAGCGATGATGACGAGACATTTTGGATGATGTTAGGAGACGAGAGCTTTGGTAAAGCGGACCATTGGCGATGGAGAGCGGGGGAAAGCTCGGCTTCCCCTAGGATTTTTACAATTGACATCAAGAACTCAAAGTCACCTGTGAGTATTCATTCGTTGAGAGCAAGCTCGTCGTCTCATCGTCCTCCTTTCAGCTTAGTCTTGTCGAAGATCCTTCATGGTCGCCTTCACCTTCTGGCCTTATATTTTGGATTGCGTCTGGGAAACTATTGTGCTCGTTGGACAAGATGCAAGATCCGATCGTACTGGAATTCGACTCGCCATTGCTGCTGCTAATGTAAGTCTCTCATGCTCTCTTCCTACGTTCTGGCGTCTTGATTTCGCGTAGGACTTGTCCACACAACTTGCTCCTACACGACCATTTGCACCACCAGTTCATGTTCTCGCCTTGCCTTCACAATTGCCATTAGACTTAAGACTAGTGTTCAGAAATCTAGACGAAAGCAGTTTGGTAAGCGTATCGATTAAGTGTCCAACCTTTCAGCCACATCTCACTTCCAAAAGAACAACGGTGAAATACCTGAACATATGAATCTCCTTCCAGGGAGAGACGCCCTCCTTTTGGTACGTTCATCTTTCTCAGAATCCTTGGGTCTTCTGAGCATTCGTCAGCTTGCCCGCCGAGCTTGGGACAGCCCCATTTGGGCAACGGAAACGAAGCATTTCATCTAATCAGTCGATTCTTTCGCATTGTACCAGTAGTTTCTACCAACTTACGGAACACTTTTTATTTCTTGCCTAATTCGTAATAACTGAGGAATTACCGGGGTGAGATTAGGTTACCGGGCGCTTCGACTGGTCATCTTAGTTCGGGTGTCCACTGTCAAGCACTTTGGCCATGGGAGGATATTGATCGGTTTCAAGCTTCAAGCTTCGCGCGTTCTTTACATTACTTGATCCCTCCCCCCGCATGGTCCCCGCGTCATCTGGCCGAGCAGTTGAGCCTATATAACAAGCTTCCATTCCAGCGTCTTGTCCCGAGACGACCGTTTCTCCTCTGCAACCTCAACAATGCTTCGTCCCATTCTCCTAAGTGGCCTCGCCCTTGTCTCTGGCTTAGTCGTTCAGTCGACCGAGGACAAGCAAGTGGCGTTGCACTCGCCCCACAAAGAGTCTCCACACAAAGCGGCGGGTTGCTTCCCCAGTATAGGTTTCACTATGCCTTCAACTACTCCAACCACGCTCGATGGCTGGTGTACGTCTCATTTCGTTACATGGCTATTGATATTGTTTATGACAAATCACGTGGACAGGGTGCAATTGGAGCGACGAGTATGCTTTCCTTGGATTCTCATACGAGATCACAGCCTGTGAGCTCGCGTTCTGACATCGCTTTGTTTTCTATGCTGACTTGAACATAGGTCAAAGTCTCTCGCAGTTGACTCGTGAGTTTAAGGACATCAAGAACAGGTTCAACGGAAGATATGTTCGGTATGTCCAACCCGCTCCACCCAACGCTCCCTGCAGCTGACTATCTCGGAAGGCTCTACGGGTTCTGGTACGCCTTACCCTACCTGTATTGTATCATTGTTGTCTTTTGCTGACAGAACGAATGCAGTGACAAAACTGGTTATTAGTTCGTCAGCCTGTTTATTTCTTCGTTCAACGCTCACGGCACTTTGACAGCAATAACGTCGTTCAAGCTGCTTGGGATGCTGGCATTGGCGTTCACGGTACGTTGTTAGAAACATAAATCTTTGGCTCAGAACTTACTCTAACATGGCAGCTTTGATTTGGTTCTTATTGTTTTTGTCAGTTATCTGTATTTGTGGCTTATAGGTATTCCTAGGAGTGGATGGGACGGCGATGGTAAATGGAAAACACGTCGAACTGCTCTGCTTGGCATTCTCCACTCGAATGCTAAGGCAAAATTTGTGACAAGAGCGTTGCAATTTGGTAGTGAGCCTTTGGTATGGAGCTCTTTCGTTTCTCAGCTTGTTCCTTACACTTTCTTTAGTATGATTGGGAAATCCTGCCCGATGAGCTTGTACCGGCCATTGAAGCCGCTCAGGCAAACTTGTCCAGCCTTGGTATCCCAGTCACAGTGAGCGAAATGGCATACGGGTAGGAAATTTTTCTTTGCTTCTTGTTTTATTGACAAATCGGTGGATAGCTATCAACTGCATGAATCCAGAGGGTCATTCGATGTGCTTGATGCTGTTGACCTTATTGATGCCCATATTGTATTTCCTTCCGTCTTGAGGACTTGCCACGACGCTGACCTGGTTGATTCTAGCTCCCATTCTTTGCTCAAGATGCATCCACTGGTAGCATTTATAGTTCTTTCAAGAGCTGAAGCTAATATTATGACAATACAGCTAACAACTCGTGGCATAATGTTCTTAATGACTTGAATTGGTTCTTGGACAATACCGATAACAAGAAGATCATCTTTAGCCAGAATGGATGGCCTTCCACCACGTACGAGGGAGTTGAGCCAAATAGCCCCGATGGTATGTCTTCATTGTTTTCATCTTTTTAGTGAAAATTCTTACTTTGGTTTACCCAGCGGTGGCAGATGTGCAGAACGAGAAGGTAGCAATTCAAGAATTTACTCGCCCTCGCGACAGGTTTCCTAAAACTCATTTTAGGATTATTATCTGTTGCTTGATTCAAAATGCTCATTCTTCAAGACTGCGAGTCCAGTTGGTGGTGTTGGCTGGTTCTGGCATATCTACAGTGAGGAACAGGTCAGTGTGTCCAAGGTTCTTCTCTCTGCAGTCGAAGACTGAAGAAATGGGCTGTGTATAGGAACCAGGTTATGGTCTGTATTGGGACGATGGAACCACCCTCAAGTTCCCGTTTGCACCTAAAATCTCTTGTTAGAGACCTGGTGTATAGCCCGCGATGGACGGAACTTTTACGAATTTTTCTTTGGAACTTCTTGCTGTACAATATGTAGCAACGCATTGCAATGACTGATTGGAAGTTTGTGACCATATATTCTCAGCTGACGTTTGTTGACTGTTGACCCTTGGTGTACCATGCAATTACAAGGCTACTAGAATCTCAGCGTTAGTCAGAATGCAAGCGACCGTAGCACCTTAAGTGACAATAACAGGTAACAAAGAGGCAGTCAATAACCTCGTGAAACCTATTTGATTTGTTGAGTATTCTAATCCTTCATGGTGACGAAACTTGATAGCAAGTGCCCACCTCAGATCGCGGCAAGGATGAATGGCTTAAATAAGGAAAGGAGAAAAGAACATCTCGCAATAAGAGAAAACCAGCAAAAGTAAGTCCGTGGACAGGCAATTCGTCCGCTCTTGAAGCAACGAGCGAGGCGAACGTTGGCTTGGGGGAAGTAAAGCACCTCATAAACACAATGCATCAAAATCACCACCCCTGCCGCTCACAGGGAGATGAACCTGATGAAAAGAAACCATGTTTATTTGACTTTGCGGCTCCAAAACCGGCTCTTTCAAGGAGAATGTTGAGGTGACCTGTTTAATTTGACAGTTCTGTGATGTTCTGGGTCGCAGATGTTCTCCATTCTCCGTCCCCTAGAGTCTGATTACTTCGCCTTTAAAGGAATCTGCAAGGCTGTATATTGGAATGAAGGAACCACGAATGAAGAACCTAGATACGACACAGATATGTATTGATGATACTTTTTCTGAATTGTCTGGGGTGATAAGCATTCACCGCCCCTTGATGCCAATAAGTTTGACCTCTGATAGACTGTAAATAAAACAGACAGCGAAGGAAGAAAAACTCGAACCGAAGACGAGGTTAGAATTACTAGGAATCCCTGGTTGAGACTGTTTACCGTACGCCAAGTTGGCGGGAATCTTGAGGGTGCGTTCGCCACCAACTTGCATACCAACGAGACCTTCATCCCATCCTGGAGTAGAGCATACTCAACAGAGTAGAAGATGAGAGAAAAAAATAAAAGAACCTTTGATGACTTGTCCCTTGCCAAGTTTAAATTGGAATGGTTTCCCTTTGGTGTTGCTGTCAAATTCTTTGCCATTTTCCAGCTTACCAATGTAGCGCATAGAGAGAGTATCTCCTTTCTTTGCCTTGTCACCTGTTCCAACTTTTGCGTCCGTGTACACCAGTCCAGAGGGTTGCTTGACCGCCTTTGAGTTCTCCACTGTTGGTGCGGGAGCAGCGGAGCCATCGGCAGCCTTTAGCTTTTTGGCCTTTTTCTTGTCAGCTTTGGAAAGCTTGGAAGGGGTATCCTCATCCTCTAGGGGACGTTTATTTCCCTTAGCCTTTTGTGCGGCCGGCTTTTCGTCCGCAGATTCGCCTTTAGCTTTCTTTGCAGCAAGCTTTTCGTCCGTAATTTCTTCAAAACGGCTGCATGTTAAAGTTAGCCAAATAAAATGCATCACGAAATGAGCGAGAAAACGTACCCATCGTCATCGTCATCGTCGTCTAGTTCAGCGGGGTCGGCTTCGACCTCAACATCGGAAGAGACGAGTTCAAGATCATAGCCTTCGTCATCCATATCACTTTCGTCGTCGCTCTCGTCATTATAAGGTGTATTTTGAATAACGTAATTGCCATAGAGGTGAACAGGACTAGAGAATGGTTATATAACACGTTTGAAAAAAAAAAGTGGTGGGAAGTAGACATACTTTTTGCCGATGACTTCGAACTTGTATGGGGCACCTTCCATGAGAACAAGATCAAGGGTAGTACTTTCAGTCTATTCAATAAAAAAGCAAATGTCACATCCAACGGCGCGTCGTAGATGGGTGTAACTAACTTTGCCAGCTGTTAAAGCAGTAATTGCGACTGATGTAAGAAGTGAAGGGGCCGCATCTTCCTCTTCACCATCAGAGTCACCACCAGCACCAGGAGGAGTGTATGTGAGTTTGACAACTGAGCGACCAGAGCTATCAGGGAGGCTCTCGCCGAAAGAGGCACTGGATATCCTAATGTCCGCCTCAGGCTGGACCACCTGGGGCTTTTTGCTATCAATTTCGATAGACCTATAAGTAGTGAGAATGGTATTCTACGCGTCAAATGCCAGAGAGAGGAGGAGTACCAGATTCCAACAGCAGTCATTACAAAACGAACAGAGGTGATGGATGGAAAAAATGAAGCCTGCTGAACACGGAAGCTATCAATCCAGGTTCCAGCTTGCCTTCATCGCGCCATGGTGTGTTAAGTTGGTTGGTGTCTGTGCCAACCATCGCCACTCATATTCTTGTAGTCTAATGTGCTGAGACCGTATCTTGCTGCTGTCCGGTCGACTCTCACTGCTGCATTAACACTAGAGAACTTCGCGTCCCAGGTACAACACCTCCAAAATTCCTATTTATTTTGTATCCTCTTTCTCAAGCACCAATAGGTCGTCGAAAGGCACAACAAGCCTGAGATTGAAGCTGGGTTGGTCAATATTTCCTATTGTATCCTCCAATACTCATCGTAATCAAAGAGGCTCAAAGGAAGTCCTCTTGAATCCCCTCACGATATCGAGAAACGAGAATGAGCGCGTGCTTATTGAACCGTCTGTCAACTCTATTCGTCTAAGCATCAAGATCAAACAAGCAGATGAAATCGAACGCATTTTGTGTCACAAATTCACTCGCTTCATGATGCAGCGAGCAGAGAACTTCATCGTCCTGCGCAGGAAACCAGTTGCTGTCAGTTCCGCAGCCATCTTCACGTAGCTCCTCGATGTTTACTCAGCCCCCTAGGGATATGATATTTCATTCTTAATTACTAACTCTCACACTGAGACGATGCTCAAGCACAAGATTGTTGATTTCATCATCCAGTATGTCGAGACTGTACCCTACCTTCAAGATCTGCCAACTAACTTTGTAACTTCAGATTTATGGAAGAGGTGGACAGAGAGATTAGCGAGATGAAACTCAGCTTGAATGCTCGCGCGCGCATTGTTGCTGAATCCTACTTGACTGCAGTGAGTATTCTTTCCATTCAGCCTCTGCTGCTCCATGTACAGCTCACCCATCCTCATTTTTCTTCAGTTCAACTCCTAATCAAATAACATTATGTATCGGCTCGGACTAAGACGATTTAAATTGAAATCATTGTATCACAAACCCACCTACAACCAGGCTTCAACTGCTTCAAACATTCCGTGCGCATTTTCATGGGAAGAAATGTTCTTATTGTGTTTTTTCATCATGTTAAGGTACAGTGTATGGTAAGCGAGAAATGGTGGTATCATTAGCTACATTGTGAATGAGGGCATTTTATGCGTATAGGTCAAGATCAGAATCCTCGCCCAAAGAAAAAGAGTCCAAATGGGTACAAAGAAAGCAAACAGAGTTCAGCAAAAAGTTGCCCAAAAAGCCACAAAGTACGGTATTAGAAGCGAGTTCCGCTATGTTGAAGTGTTCGTGGTATCCTCAGCACTGGATGACGATGACGGGTCAGAAGATTCTTTCTTCGCTGCACTATCTGCGTTGCTCGATGCTGTAGCAGCGGCTTTCGAAGAACTCGATTCTTCCGCCGAAGTTGTACCAGTGCTCTCTTCCTTCTTTGTTGTAGTTGCATCCGCTGCTGAGGAAGAGGAAGAGGCAGAGCTCGCAGACGACGAAGTGGTCGCAGTGGCGGCAACACTAGAGGAGCTAATGCTCTTGAGCTTGGCCTTCGCATCAGACAGGCTAGAGAGACCCAGGCCGACAGTGTATGACGTTGGTATTTGATCTTGGTCAATGTGCAGCCAAGGGACTTCATATCCACCATCAATCTTGGCAGCGTTGGCGGAGCGAACGTCGAGAGGCTGGCCAATAATTTCGAGGGAATCCAAAGCACCTCGGACGAGGAGGACATTGGGGAATGTGCCAGAATTCTTGACGGACTTGGGAGGAACAGTGAAGTCGGTGAAAGGCTGTGTGAAGGTAGCATAGCGAACGCCGCCTACGTATCCATCACCTTGCACCAAGACGACATTCATTGGGGTATCGAGCGGGTTGTAAAGCTGTAAAGATTCAATCAGGGATGCGATATACAATTAAAACGAAGGTTAGACATACATCAAAGTTCAGGTTGACCAAATTGGTGACGAGAGAGTCCAGGGTGATTTCGACATTGATCTGACGAATCATGTTGGGAGAGTTCAGGCCCTGGACGCTGGTTTGGATAACCAAATCACTCATAGCTGCCTGAAGGGAACCGTATGGTGTGCTGGCTGCGTCACCATGAATAGTCACAGGAATGGCGTCTCCAGTTGTGATGAACTGGGTTAAGAACGCTTGCGCTTTGGTGTCGTTTGCGTCTGCTGGCATGTAACGGAATTCGGTGTCATACTCATTGTCTCCAGGAACCAAGTCGAAAGTCTAAGGCATATCATTAATATCCATGTCTATCAAAAGGCAAGCTCACATACGTCAATAGCGGCACGGCCTAGGTTAGTACCATCCCAGAGGACAGGAAGAGCAACGTTATTCGTGTGAAGTGTGACATTCGATGGGTTGCTGAGCTTCGTCTTCAGTGGGGTCTTGATGTACTCGTTGGTACTTCCGGTGACCTTGACATCGGAGAGAGTGGCCGTGTGTCCGAAGCCATTGATACCTGCCAGAATGTTAGTGGGGAAACGAAAAATCCGCGAAAGGTCAAACCTTTCAGCGACGACTGAACGTCGAAGGGAATGCCGTCGATGGGAATATCACCAACGGTAGTTCGAGCAACAACATTAGCAGCACCTTTGAGCTCAACACTGATGCCTGCGGTATTAGTCACAGCGTCGAACATTGCCTGGAAAAGGCCATTGTTTAAGGAGGTCAGCGGAACATCCTCGAAGCTGATCGTGAGGTCCGCAACGTTGCCAGTTGATATGCCACCAACAGCGTCTTGGAGAGGGATCACAAGCTTTCGTTTATGTTAGTTATCATCTACAACTTAAGCAAGTTTTCATACCTGGGCGATGTCATGACCAGACAATCCTAGGTTAATGGTTTGGCCAGCCTTCACGGCCTGCAGAGAGAAGCCGAAAGGATTCTTGTATTTGGCTAGCGTCGACTTGGAGCTTGTAGGAGGTGCCCATGTCTGGCTGTCGTCTTGAAGTTTCACCTCCAGGTCATTGAGGGCAATGGACTGGATAATGTCGAATTTCTGGCCAGGAAGGATAACGTCGAGACTGAGAGTCTTGAATGCAGTGCTCAACCAATTCACCGGCCCACCTGCACCAGGGGGCTGAACAGTGTCACCCTTGGTAGTCAGAGTCTGGTTTTCTCCTTGCAAGAAGTTGGTGAAGAGCTCTCCGAGGGTATCGAGGTCACCACCACTTTGTGGAACAATGCGTCCAGAGAGATGAGTGCTGGTTTGAGCCAATGGTGCGAGTGTGAGAGATGAAGAAGAGAGAGGCCCAAGTTCGGTGTCCTTGAAGAACGCTTGGAAGCCAACGGTGCCAAGTTCGATTCCCAAATTTGACGGAGACGGAATAAGGGCGTCTGTCTCGATGTGAATACCACCAGCAGGGTCATCCGAGGGCAAGTTGAAGTTGCTGATCGTGACGCCGGGGAGGTTGTTGAAAGCCTTGAATGACAAATCCTTAGACAGGCTGACGCCTTCGAAGATTGTGCCAAGAGCTGTGAGCTTGAGAGCATCGGTCGAGATGGTCCAAGTGAAATCGGGATTGTGCAACAAGTAAGTCGCAAATGAAGTGAACCTGACTCAAGTCAGAAACATTAACAAAGCTTGAAGAAATCAACGTACTGGCCCTGATTGGTGATCGTAAGGTGAGCATTTGTACGGTAATCAGGTACACCGTCGTTGGCAACAATGCAGACTAGATGAACAATAAGAATGGTATCTAGAGGATAAAAATTGGGAACTCACTGGCATCCAGAGTGATTTCGGCAATGTTATTTCCCTCCCAATGAACTCTGCATGGTATGTTAGACCCAGCTGTCCTGAGCACGTTGAGAATGAAACTTACTGTACAGGCTTGGTAAATTCAATACGAGCATCCAATGGCCCGGCGTCAGTCAAAGACCCAGCAAGTGCCAAATCAAATCCATCGTTGGTGATACCGCTGTGATTCATATGAGAGGTGTTTGATAAAAAAAAGTGTCCCCTCACCTAATATTGGCTGAGTTGAATTGAAGTTTAGATCCATCGACGAGATGTTGCGCAATTGGTCCAGAAACAGCACCAATCAAGTACAAAGCTGTCTGGTCAGTCTTAAAAAATGTTGAGTTAAAGATCGTCCATTTGGTAAAAGTCAACTTACGTGAGTGGGGACTCCGTTCTGCTGAATGCTCAGTCCAGTAGCGTCTAAACATGTCAGTTCAGAAATTAAAACAAAAAAAGCTAGTCTACTTACAATCATCGATCTTGGTGTCGCTGTCGACGGCGAGGTCGGTTTTAAGGCCAGCCAACGTATTAAGGATAGCACCAGCAACGTCGAACTGCTTTCCACTATGATCCGATTAAAACCTGACAACAAACAGCAGAATATTTACCTAACACAAGGGGGATTACCAGTATCGATAGACGTTTGACCTAGAGGAAGTTGAGAATGCCGTTTCAAGGAGAGAGGCAAGAAAATTTTACTGGAGGGTTGTAACCAGGGTTCTGGAGAAGGAATGCGAACAGTTCGGCCAAAGGACCAATATCAACGTGGTTCTCTGTAGCGAGAGTGGCAAGCAATGTGACAATTGTCTGTGGATCCATGTTGAACTTGAGGGGAAGTTCAGCCGAGGTTGTATTCTGGTGTCCAGGAGCATGGAATGGGTTCGACGAAAGGTCTACGTTGTCGATTTCACCGAGTTTAACACCATGGTATGTCGCATCTGCATCAACCCGGAGGAGGTTGATGCTGGCAGTGAAGGGGTTGGCAAGAACGAACTTGGCCCATGCACGACCGGTGGTGAGGATATCCAGTGGGAAACGAATGTATGTGTCAGTGATTAAATTCTGGTGAAGGGAAGGGATCGTGACTGGTGAAATATTGATGCGGGAGAAGGACTCCTTCAGAGAGTCAATTGGTGTAGAGCCAGTAGAGCCGTGGATTGAGGTTTGGACGTCGACACCACTTATGAAGTTCTCGAGCATCTTTCTACCAGTGGGGACAGCACCGCCTTTGGGAGAGTAATGAACATCAATGGGGTACGAGTGATCGCCAGGAACGATGATGAGGTCATTCTAGTCGGTGTAAGAATCAGACCAAAAGATAGAGAAATCGCTGCTTACCAAGTTCGTCGTGCCAATGGTTGCGCCACTGTCAGCACATTTAGTACCATAAAGATATCAAATAAAAGCACGTACTCATAGCTAAGATCCATGGCCACATCTTGCGCGCCGATGGTAAGATTGCTGGGATTGTAGATTGCGCCATCAACCTTGATCAGGAGGTAGTCCGAGTACCCATGGTTCACATCCAGATTGGAAACTGTGACCGGTTTTGCGGCAAGGCCTTGTAGGCCCTTGATGGATGAGGAAACGTCAAAGTTGATGCCTTCAAGGCTTAGGGTTCCCACAGCTGTGCCAGCCGATGCTTTAGCGTTGGTTGCAGCAAGGGTGAAGTCCGAGCTCTCTTGCATCGTCGTGGCTGCCAAGAAGTCAGCGTACGTCCCATGCTTATTGCTGTAAGCCTCGAGATGAGCTCCGGAGAATGGTAGATGAATAATGCGGTTCTGAACGTCCGTTGTTGTAGCTGTACGAGGAAGGTTAAGGCGAGCGAATGTTGCACCCTGGTATCCCAGGTTAATGTTGGCCTCAAGTGCACTGATATCGATGGGGAAAGCGAATGGAAGGGTGAAGGCTGCAGCTGTGTTTGCTACTAGCATCGGGGGACCAAGCGGTTGATTCGGTGAACATGAGAGTCATGTCGTTGATCGCAATAGACTTCATTATGTTCAAGACGCCCTGGTTAGGTAGCTTGGTTTCAATTCTCAAGACCTTGATGGCTTCATTCAACCATAGAACCTAAATGTGTAAGAAACAAGGAAAAACTGATCTGCTCGGGAAGGCTCACATCACTTGAACCAGCATAATCACCCTGGACGACAACATCACTGTCCTTACCAGCAACAAAGTTGTTGAAGAGGTCGGAAACTACAGCAAGACCTTGCGAGGTGCTCTGCGGAACCAGGCGGCCAGCAAGAGATAATGCGGTGTGCTGAGTGGCTGGAGGGTTACATCCGTGCCAGCAGCTGGGCCAATATAAGTGTTCTCTGCATAGTTAGCAAATCC
>JAJTUO010000294.1:0-22356 GCA_021399455.1 Flagelloscypha sp. PMI_526 | reverse complement strand
GTACGAAGCCGCAGATACGAATAATGTATACGGGCGCACTCCTAGGGTACAGCAAGATCTAGGATACATTGGAAGTCTGTGTTGCAGGCGTGTTACACCAACTTAACGTATGGACGAACGGCACCCAACTGAACATGAAGGTTGGCTGCCAAGCTGGAGTTCGGCACCAGTGACTTGCCTCTCACTGTCATGTTGGGGTCCTGGCTTCGACCCAAACCGACCCACGACGATGAAGGTTCAGGAACGGACGAATGGGAAGAGGAGAGAAGCCACATAGGCCGAAATATCGGTCACTCATAACGGATCCGGCTGCTCCCCACAACGCGGTTCTTGCGGAAGTACATGGCCTTTTGCCCAATGCTGACGGGTCTATTGCACTGCCCAAAGAGCAAATACGACTCCCTCCACGAAACCAGAAACCCTACTTGATCCTGTGACCGGTCAACTGCTAGGTGTGCTCAACCCTCCTGAATTGCACGACGAGACGCCTGTTTTGAGCAGCCTTGCCGCTGAAAACGAGGAGCTTTGGTCCCATCTATCTGCTGTTCTCGATCTCCAGGCCCAAATAGCCAAGAAACATCTTGCTATGGAAGCTCCACGGGGAGGTGTTGATAGGAAGAAACGCCAGAGTTCCAAACCTGGGCTGACATCTTGGGACGAAAAACGCCGAATGTTTAAAGCAGCAAACAATCCCACCAGCACCAAATCTATTGATATGCTCTCTGCGTCTCAGAGCCTGATGATCCCTCTGTGAAAGTTGAGGGAGAGAGAAGACGTCGAGGCGCGTTCACGTGAGGAAGAGTTCACTAGTCTTGCAGATCACCTTGAAGGTCGCAAGGAGGCGATCGATGATATCATGGGCCAGGTACCTCCTCCTCCCTTCTTTCATTTCTATGCTCCGTGTTACGAACTGAATCATTTCGGATAGCTTGACCGGCTTTCTGTGGCTCTCACCAAGTTCCACGCTCTTCAGTCCCTAGACAAGACTTGCCTGGCCTGAGGCAATCGTCCAATCCCATTTCAGCCAAGTCTCATAGTAAAGATTCTGCTCCAGGTACAACGAGCACAGGAAGCACCACCTTTTCATTACCAAAAGCGCTACCTGAATCTCAACGCCGGCATCCATACCCTCTAGTTCTCAACGATATGGTATCTCAGGCTGCCCCCATTGAAAGTCCCCACGTCTACCGTGACAAGTCTCGTCCCTGCAGACTGAGTCTAGGAGCTCTCGCCTATGTCCGCAGTAGATATCTCGTTCAGCTTATCGAGACAGAAAGCCTCATTCCACCACGTTTCAACTCCATTCTCTAGTGGAGCCCAGCGGTGCTTCTTGTTTGATGCAAGCTCTCTGGTTGGCCCTCCACGGTCAGGTGGATTCGATCGAGGACCGGAGGCGATACGTGGGGCAAACTCTGTGATGAACAACAGCGTGTCATTTGTTCACTAGGTTATTTGAGCTCACGGCCTGCACGGGTATTTCTTAGATTGGACTTTTTTGAGCATGAGATGGATCAGATAGATGAACCTCTTGTTGTATTCCCTCGAATTTATGTGATAATATTTGATCGAGAACACAAACATGAGGCTCTTCAGAAGCCGGCTGGTTAAAACAAGATCCCTAATTTTTAAGGTGATGAGGTCACCCTTCAAAAATCAGCAACAAAAATTCTGGTTCCAACTGTGGCTGCGCTTTGAACTTGCACCGCACTACCACAACCTCATCCTCTCTCCTCGCCTCGAATGGTTCTCCTGGGTCTTCCAGCCATTCCTGCTGACCTTCGTGCTATACAGCCTTACCTCCAACGCGCCGATGAGCTCAAAGCGAAGGATCCAGTTATGGCCTATTGGTGTACATCTTGGCGCTGTGCTTACATCTTTTTCGCTCATATGTCTCATTTGCAGGTGCATACTATGCTGCACAAGTCGGCATTAGTCTGAAGAGCAAGGACCCAGCCGGTCGAGAGCTGCTGTTCACGCTCATAACCAAACTTGAGCAGATGAAAGCCGAGGCTAGTCCTTCAGATGCTATCGAACAGGAGGCTGCCAGCTCAGCATATGTCGAGAATTTTGCATTAAAAGTGTTTGCAATGGCAGATAATGAAGACAGAAGGGGCGAAGGCACAAGGTTTGCCCTTGACAACCTATCGCGTTTTTGATTCACTTACCCCATTCTGCAGGTCAACAGCTAAGAAGTTCCTTGCTGCGGCAAACTTCCTTGAAGTTCTCAAGATTTTCCCTACATCTGAGCTGTCCGAAACTGTATGTTCAGTGCAATCTATTCTATCACTCTACTGGCATTAACATCTCATATGTAGAACGACGACAAGATTCGGTATGCCAAGTGGAAGGCTGCTGACATTGCAAAGGCTTTCCGTGAGGGCAGAAAACCTGTTCCTGGTCCCGCGGGCGGCTCTTTGAATGAGGAATTAACCCCCCAGCCACCTCCCGACATTTCCCTGCCTTCCCCACCAATTGCCGCCACAGACATCTTAACTCCAGACCCAGGCTTACCAGCAGATTCAAAGTCGCACCACCGTCGTCGAAGTTCAGCTTCTCCCCCCAAGGGTCTTGTTTTAGATAACAATGCCCTGGGCCCTGACTCCCTTCCTGCCACTCCCCCTCGAAAGCCAACTAGCGGTACCTTAGGAGTCACCGGATATTGGGGTGCTGATCTTGATCCTAATTCTCCTGCAGCTTGGAGCACAGCAGCGACACCAGGCACAACACCACATCCAACACCTGGCCACCAAACTGAGTTCATCCATCCAGAGCAAGAATCTCCCAGTAAGCGTTCTAAGCGACGCAAGGACAACGGTAGCGACGGAAGTGATGGTAGCGACTCTAGCTCTGGCTCGCTGAAACCCAGTCTCAAATTCCAATCCAACGGGAATGCTAATGCAGAGGCTCTCGGCTTGGGAGCATCCAAGTCCGTACGCTGGACTGAATCTGTTGAAGGCGGTCTCTCGACAGTTGGCAGCTCCCCGCCTGGTTCTCCGGACACAGAACAACACCCTAATTATCCTTCGTCATTTGGTGC
This sequence comes from Flagelloscypha sp. PMI_526, assembly GCA_021399455.1. Taxonomy (NCBI): domain Eukaryota; kingdom Fungi; phylum Basidiomycota; class Agaricomycetes; order Agaricales; family Niaceae; genus Flagelloscypha; species Flagelloscypha sp. PMI_526. The sequence continues at coordinate 19,319 of JAJTUO010000294.1, read as the reverse complement.
TCTCCCTCCTGGCTTTGTTCCTGCAGCACCATCCGCTCCTCCCTTGCAAGCTTATCCGAACACCTCGCTTTCACCCTCAGGCTCTTCCCCGCCGCAAATTTATGCCAACACGCCGTCTCCGCCCCAGTACAACGCTCCAGTCGCCAACACATCTCCTCAGATTTATGCACCACCCCCGCTAGCTCCTACTGCCTCATCGCAACCACCTCAGATCTACGCACCAACTATACCTCCTGCGTACACTCCGTCCACTCAACCACAGATTTATGCCAAGGCTCCGTCTCCCCCGCAAGTTTCGCGGCCACCCATAGAATTGACCGCCGGCATGATCACCCAGGCTCAGAAGCATTGTCGATTTGCCATTAGTTCTCTTGACTACGAGGATGCTGATGAGGCCCGCCGGCAGTTGCGACTTGCTCTCAAGATCCTTGACGGATGAATCTGTTGAATTTACTTCGCTCTGTTGTTGTATTTCTTTGGTCTCTTTGTTGTTGCTGCGTGTATATATCTCACTCCTCCATCCACCATGCTGTTGCTCTCGTTTGCTAACCACGTATCGCCATCATAGTCTAGCAATGTCTATAGTTCAAATATCCATATGTACATCCTCAAGAGTAACTGCTCGAAGCTCCCACTTCTACCAACGCAGTATCCAAATGTGCTCCGCCATAATTCATTCCATTTTAACTGTGTGAACCTTCCAAGCTCGCAAGCCTAGCTTCTAAGTCTTTGATCTTGTCTTTGACAGACTTTGTTGGAGCAGATACAAGTGAGTTCCGCCTTGAAGAAGGAGCAGATGTAGCTGTTCGCGCGCGGGAAGGGTGTTCTTCATAGAGAGCGGTTTTATATGCAAGAGATTCGCGTCGGTTAGGGGCTTGTCCGGGTGGAGTTGCGTACCCAAGAGGAACAGATGTAATTGAGGTGTATTCTGGAAATGGATGCGTTTGGATGATTGTAGGAGTGCGCCTCCCACACATTAGATCGTAAGATCCCTTGTTAGGATCTTCACTGTAAAGGGAATGCGCATCTATAGGGGACGAGGAGGGCATCGAGAGATGTGACTCGGTGCCAGCTAGGGAACTAGGACCATGCAAAACAGAGCTCGAGGACGCTGACAATCCTAAGGGGGCCGCCACTAATTTCTCTGTTCGGCGTGCCTCTGGAACATAAGCTTCATTGAGGAGGGCATCTTGGTCAGTAGCGAGCTGTCTAGCCTCCAGCTTCTCATGCACTCTGGCAGCAAAAGAGTTCGGCCTCGATTTTGATATTTGAGGAGAGAGAGGAGGAGTAATACTATCCATTGTTCTATCAATGTTCAAGGCGTCGTCCTGTTCCCGAGAGTCTTGGTAGTACAGGTCAGCAAATGTCGGAGCATGCTCTTCGCCGCCGTATCCTGAGACAGCATAACGCACAATATCGTCTGTATCCTCGGAGAACAAGATCTCGCCTCTGCTGTTGTTTGAATGTGACCTAGCCATGCTCGAACGCGGTTCATCAGCTTCTTGAACTTGACTTAGACATCTCTGGGCAAGGTAGGATGTAGTGCTCAGCGAGTGAAGTGGCTGATGGGTAGGCACAGGAGACGTGAGTTCAAGGGGTATTGGCATTCGAGTATGTGGTGCCGCCGTTGATGAAGGGTCCAGGCCGTTCATATTATGCGAGGGCAACCCTGCCCTGGCATTGTTTACCGTAGATAATAGGACTGAAGGCGGTGGATCGAGAGACAAGAAATTGACGATATGAACGGGTAGTGTTACTGACACATCCGACATTAGCGCTCCAGCGTTGAGAGAAACGCGAAGCTCGTGCTTAACTTCAAGAAGACGTGAGCGATGGACGGAAAGCGAATCAGTCTGCCCACAGAATTTAATCTTGTACATCTCAATCAAAAGGCACTTCAACTGACCGGAAGTTCAATGAAATGCTGGAAGATGGCATGCTGTGAAGGGCCAACTCCAGACCACCAACCTTGTGAGCTTGCATGCCTCCTTGAGGCATTATCGCCAATGTCAAGTATTGATTCGGAGACTTCTTTTTCGATGGTATTCGTGCGACAAGCATCAGGGTCAATCGTCTGCGCGCCGGCATTGAGGCGAGAATCAGGATAGAACATCACAATCGAGCGAAACAAGCTAATTGAAGCTCTCTTGACGTATTTCGTTGTATTGTTCATTACTTCGATCTGTACATAACACCGTTGGCCTGCAATCCAAGAGAGGCGCGCAATGCTGGCCTTGAGGAACAGTTGGCCTTGACCACCCATGAAGAAAGATTTCGAGATTTCCGCGGAGAGAGGGCTTAAAGCTGGAGCAAGAACAATAGACGGGTCAAGGCGTGGCCAAACGTCACAGTCCCGGTAGAAGTGTGCAATAGAGCGACGATTTGTCTCTGTGTCTTTGATCTTCATGGTTCTACAAGCAGGTGAAACCAGAGAGAAGTGTTTTGAAAAAAGATGAACTAACACTAAAATGATATATCGCAAATCGACAGAGGAAGGTCCGTTGAAGGATCCTTTGGCTTGGCCAACGTCACCTTCCAGAGGAAGCTGAAAGGAGAATGGGATGTCATGAACACCTTGACGGCCTTGAGCAAAGTCGTCTGAATCTGCCTCCGACTCATATAGAAACTGAAAGTTGTTAGAGACGTCGGAAAGGGGGAACGAATGTTGATAGAATGTGTGTCGAAGCCCAGAGATGTTCTCGAAACCGACGAGACGAAGCTTGCCACCCGAGAGGCGTATAGGACTCTGTTTCTTGCCAGGTTTGTGTATTCGAACTTTGACAGACCCATTGACATGAGAACCTTGGACAAACGTATTGTGTTGGAGAATAATGTCAAGTTCGACACGTGCGCGCGACTTGGCTCGCTCGAGATCACCTTGGGAAATAGCGGCGCCAGCTTTGACCTTGGCATTCGAGTTACCAAGTAATAACTTTAGTTCTTTTGCATTTTTTTCCTCAGATGCACCAACAGCGAGAACGGTATTGTGGCGATCCAGCGAGGAGCTTTTGCATGTCCTGGAGACTGGCGAATTGAGGCAAGAGATGTCATGGCCGCTTGAAAGGGACCCGTTGGCATTGAGTTGTACCATCCCTGAGCCGGTTTCAGCGCTGAGGAGGCCGTGCATGGATTGAAGCGAGCGCATGGACCCAATGGACGCGCTCGCTTGTGGAATTTGGCTACCGCCTTGGCGGAGAGTAGCAGAGACAGCATCAGTAGGTGCAAGTTCAATGCCAAGGCCAGAGAAAGAGGACATCCACTAGTGGAAGGGGACGCAGTGATGGTAGTTTGTGAACAAGGCTGGTTCTCTTAATCACTCCCTGCAACCCACCATTTAACTTGGTGATGCGAGTGCAATTTGAAGACTATGCAGTGGGAAATATACATGGGCAGAAACAATAACGAAAGAAAACAGTTTAATGTCCCAAAATTCTATCATTTGCCCACATCTGTGATTTCTCCATCTCCTGTTGAAGGCTTACGGTCGTTTTGTGCGGCAGGAGCTGGGACATCTGTTTTCGAGGAAGACGACGGACGAGGTGCCTGAACAGGTTGGGACGAAGATGATGCACCTGGTACCGGAGAGGAATTTGCCACTCTCTGGTCAAGCGCTTTTAATGCCATTGCCCTTGTGAGCAGGTGAGATCTTATGTTTGAAGAGCAAAAATCTAAACGTACCGTCTGCGCTCTGCTTCGGCTCGTGTATGTCCAGGTTGGTTATAATGACCACCTTCGAGGTCAGGGAATGTTGCGGGAATCAAATGGAAGCGATTTGCGTTTGTATAGACAAAGTCTCCCAATTTGCCAAGCGGGTAGCTAGAATGAAGGATTTAGATAAGTGTAATTGGCCAAAAAGGGAAAACATACTGGATAAAGGGAGGGAACCAAGAAAGCAGAGAGAAAGTTTCGCTTCTGTCGCCGTAGGTGTCGCCAGAGATATCGCTGGCATTCTTCTTGTAGAAGCGCAAGTAGACCCAGCTGACGAACCAGCCAAACTGAATAACTATCCATGGGCATTGGAATCCAAAAATGCAAAGCACGGTTGACAATGTAAGATAGGCCATGGGGAGTACCTGAGCATAGAGTTAATGATACTTGTGCTGGGTGAGAGTTTCTGGATGGACGACACACCTTGACGCGAGCTCGGAAGACTCCCAATACTTGGAGCTGATGTTCTGGTATCAGTTGTGTAAATGCAACTAATACACCTATTTGCAAAGACATTTGGCCGTGGTATGCCATTCCATAACTGCGCAAGAAAAAGGTGAGTGCTGGTGTGCAAGGTCAGATATTGTACGCACAGGAAGAGATCTGCATTCCGTAGGACAACAAACTCAATCCAATTAACCGCAACGGTGATAATATTTGAGGCGACGACAGTGACTATAATAAATTTCACAAGTTCTAGGGTGCCCCATAGTCTCTCTAGATATTTGAGAGACGCAGGAATGAAGAGGAGAGTGAGGAGAAGCTGAAAGGATATAAGCATGGGGGAAACAACAAACAAAACAAGCCAAGTCAAATTACCTCAAGGAGGCTCGTTTCAACAACAGCTGAGGTAAGGAAAGTCCATGGGAAGAAGAGACTTGAACCAGGGATGAGGACAAGCCAGGCTGGAGGTGGATGTCCCTGCCATTGAAACCAGTTGTATGCCAGAGAGGCAATAATGGTTGTCGCAGTAAAGGCTCGAGTCGCCGGCGGTATCGACTTTATAAAGTCAACTGGCGTTGAAAGAATGGCCATGACTGTTGACGCAAGAACCAGAGGCTGCGCCGGGAGCTGTTTGCCCTTTCTTCTCAACTGTCATCTTCCCTGGGCTACTTCTGGTTAACATCTGTTGTCTGACTCCGGGTTCTCTCGTGTTTTATTACTTGTCTGTCTGTTGCCTCTGCTATATTCATTGTCTCGCCTCCTTATCATATCTCACAGCATTGAGGCAAATATTCACGGCCGAACCCCATGTCAGATGCTTACGACTTTCGCCCAGGCGGGTCGCTCAAGCTCAAGGGTAAGACTGTAGCAGATGGAGGAGTTGTGAAAAAGTGAGCAGCATTCGTACTTTCGACAGCCAGCCTTACCTTTGAAACAGGAAAAAGAAAAAATCAAAGAAGCAAGACAATGTCAGAGGTAGTCCGGACCGCCAACTCGTGAAAGATTTGCTTTTTGCAGAGGATACCGCTTCTGGTAGCCCTTCCGGTGGTCGAGGTTCTCCTGCAAACTCGAGCCCAGCCGATCGCAAGACAGACGCAGAGCGGCGCTTTGAAGAGACTCAACGGAAGCGGGTGTGTTTCTTTCGGGACTTGAATCGAATTTCGTGTTGACAATCCTATGTCTAGCTTGCGCAGAAGGTGGCTAAACTCGCAGGCAAATCGCACAAGGATCGTGTCAGTGAATTCAATAACCACTTGGAGAGCTTATCTGAGCATCACGATATTCCTAAAGCAAGTCAAACCTTTTATGTTTCTAGTAATCCTCCTTACACCTTTTTTCAGGTCGGACCGGGCTAAAAAGGCATGTCTAATTAGCGGCTGGAAATGTTTGGAATGGACATCATTCATGTGTATCACTATATTGCAGTTACTTTTCGAATCCAATTGGCATTGTGCCCACAGCTACACCTACCAGCACATTACCACGTTTCTTGTGCTTTGTCTAGAGTAAATAGGACAGCCGTAACTGTCACGCAGTTAAACCCAACTTCTTTCCCACTCTCATCACTAACTGGACTTGTCCACTCTGTTTTTTCTTGTTCCCCGCGCCTGTGCATCATGTCTGTCGCTGGAAAAATGTACAAGAATCACAGACTTCCAAAACCGTCAGCGGCTCATCCAAGCGACCGCTGGGAGTCGTTGTTCATCTCGTCCTTCATCCAAAAGTTCCACCCCAACCTGCGCGCTAAAATCGACAACTGGGAATCCTGTATGGAGTAAGACTCTCGTGGACATCTTCCTACATTCATTTTAGCTCATATTCCACGCGTTCTTCGCGTCGCCAGTCTTGAAAATGCCTTGGTCTCGTCTGATGGGGATGACATCCTTCAACAAATTCTAGTTGCCTTCATCACAAAACTCAAACCAACAACTCGTAACCTTGCGTGAGTATTATATTATGGATTATTTCGCTATATATCTGACCAATGTTTGTCGTCATCTAGGAAAGAACAACTCACCAGCACCTTTCGGTCTCTGCTTTCAGAGGCTGTCTCCCAGCGAGTACAGACAGTGTTTTGGGACGAAGGCCTCCAAAAGAACGTCGACCCGTTCGAAAACAACCAAAGCGACATATTCTCAGCGACCTGGGATGTCAAGGTGAGCAACTGAATTCCTTCCATCAACGCGGTGTCTGATATCCCCTTCTTAAAGCTGAATGTTCTGCGCCAGCTCGTTGAATTACAGCTCATGAATAGCACAGAGGTTAAGTCCATCATTGATCGGGCTTGGGGCGCCAACCAAAACAAAAACAAGAAAAAAGGCGAAAAGGAGCCCCTACCTCCTCCTCCAAAGGACGACCCAATGAGCAAAGAGAGTTTACATTACGAACCTCTCGGTCAGGATATCAAACGGAAACGTTACTGGGTTGTCGATGGTGAGTGCGGTGGTCTTGATGCAACTCATTTGTTTGTTCTTGTTTGCTTCCCCTGTGCGCGCTTGCATACTTTTTTTTTTTCCCGTTTTCGCTTCACCCCTTCAATTACTAACACTTACCGACTGTTATTAGATTCACCACGTGTCTACCAATCCTCGAATCCCTGGAAGATCGGTGCATCATTTGAAGCCATATGCTCAACAAAGGATGAGTACGTCAAGCTCATCGAAAAGCTTGAGAAGGAGGCACCGCCAGAGCCAGGGAAAGGAGAGCGATTAGGGCGGTTTCAAGCCGGTCATGTCAACCTCATTAAAGACCTTAAGGCACGTGAATCCGTTATCGACGCTGAGCTTCTGGTAAACTTTCTCCGATTGTCCGCTTGTGGGTGGTCTTAACTGGATTCTATAGCGGATTCAAAAGGCTCGGAAACGTTTAGATCAGAAACTTGCCCTTCAAACTCAGGCTGAACTTCGGCAAACTCGGACGAGACGGCAAACGACAAAAGCGCAATATAATTTCGATGATTTTGCTGAGGAAGTGGTAAGCACTATTTTAGACGAAGCTGAACGTGATTTTTCATGCTCATGTAGGATGACGGTGACGAGTACAACTTCCAGGACGAGGAGGACATTGATGACGGATTTGGCTTCCGTCGTGGGTCGAGTTCGATGGGTGTCCGAAGATCAACAAGAAATGGTGGTACCATACGAAATGACTCACCCGCATTCGAGTGGCGAGGTGAACGTCGATCCACCCGTCTCGGAGCGACTACGGACATGGTGTTCGACGAAGAACCTCCTCGCAAACGGGCACGGACAGAAGAGAGCACTAGCTCTATTGATATCGATACCCTTGAGACCGTGTCGTCTTCTAAATCTAGTGATCCACTGAGAGCACCAAAGAAGGGCGCTGCTGCGCTCAAGTCAAACGAAATTGCGATGGAGACTGTTGGTGGAAAGAAGAAGTCTAAATTCTGGGTATATGCGGTTGAGAGTGTTGGACCTGGTCCAAATGACAGTGGTATGGATGTTGACCCACCGAGTTCAAATGGAAATGGAAACGGGATTGGAAACGGAATGAGTGTGTCAGGTTCAAGTAGGAATGTTTCAGTGGTTTCAGAAAGCTAGTAGAGAAGATTTTTTATGTGTCGCATTTTCAACTCACATCGTATACACCATCGCATTTCTCATTATTCAGCATATCCAATTTGTTTTCCATCTATTCTCTTCATTAACGTGGCTCTGAATCAGTTGTAGTAATGTACGTTAACCAGTGAGCGCCCAGAGATTACGGCTTGTTCTCGACCAAACGCGACGTGGGATTTTCGTGTAACGGGGAGTTGTGGGAGCATTTTTTTTTCTTTCGTTGCTTTTCACACGCAACTTCATGCTGCCCGGAAATGTCCTCTCAAGGTTGTCCCAACAGCTTCGTCCACGGCGGCCACGACGTCTCTACCACACAAGCAGAGTGTCTCGTGCCGTTCCTACAGCGGATTTCATCCAACCCGCTACTCAGGATGACAGAGCCTTAGTATCTCTCTTCGACCAACGATCAAGATTAAAAGCATGTCTACCTAGTTTCACCTACGACGGTCTATTGGGCCATCGAATATTAACAAACGACCGAGCACTCGAAACCCTGGCCAATTCGACGTTACTCCGAGCGAGACTGCTGACGGAACGAATATGCCGCGCTCAGGAATCGAGAGAAGAGCTTTTGAAGGTCGTGAAGAACTTGGATAGGCTTAGCGACATGCTTTGCGGGGTCATTGACCTGACTGAACTCATTCGCAATTGCCATCCAGATAGAAAGTGGGTGGATGCAGCAAACAGGGCATATGAAGATATGTGTGCATTTATGAACGAGTTAAACACACACTCCGGACTGTACGAGGTATGTTGGCTGCACTTTCACATGAATTCGAATATTGATGTATGCTATCCAAAGGCTTTGAAAGTTGTCTTACGCGATCCTTCCATAGTCAAGACACTCAGTCCAGAAGCATATGCGACTGCTCTCATTTTTTGGAGGGATTTCGAACGTTCTATTGTCGCGCCAGACCAAAGGTCCAAGTTCATTGACCTCACCACCGAGATTATTGTACTTGGACGCGAATTCCAGGACGGTGCTCGTGATTCGCGTCCACCTGCCCTCATCAAGCCTTCCTCTTTAGAAGGACTGAAAGACGGCGGTATGGGTTCACGTTTGAAGAGGCAAGCATCGTCAACCCAGAAGACACTGGTAGTTTACCCAGGGTCTCTCCAGGCGCAGATGATTATGCGCTCCGCACCGGACGAGGAAGCTCGACGTCAAGTCTATATTGCTTCTAATACTAGCTCGCAGAAACAACTCTCTATTATGGAGAACATGCTAATTAAGCGAGCGGAATTGGCTAGAATGGTAGGAAAGGAGTCCTTTGGACACATGGTCTTGTCCGACAAAATGGCCAAGTCTCCTGGTAGGTGTGCATTAGAAAGATGATGAGATGTTTGCTTACCTTGCTTAGAAAACATTGATTCCTTCCTTGACGCACTCCTCGACCATACAAGACCCTTCGCACGCGAGGCTCTCCAGGCTCTCAGCCAACGAAAGCAGGCTCAACAGAACCTCTCATATCTCCCAGTCATTCAGGCATGGGACCGAGATTATTACTGCCCACCTGAACCTCCCTCACCTCCAGTACCTCTTCCTCCCCTTACCGTTGGCACCGCCTTCATGGCTCTCTCCCGGCTCTTCCGCCATATCTATGGTATTACCTTTAGACATGTTGAAACAAAGTCTGGCGAGGTCTGGCATCGAGAAGTTCAGAAGCTCGAAGTCGTAGATGATTCTGAAGGTGTTGTTGGCGTCATCTATGCAGACTTGTTTAGCCGTCCCAACAAACCTGGCGGAGCTGCTCACTATACCGTTCGTTGTTCACGAAGAGTGGACGATGATGATGTCGCTGGTGACCAAGTGCCAGACTCCTACCAATATGCCACTCGAGAGTCCCTTGAATACGAGTCAGAAATGCCTCACCGGAAAGATTCTCTCGGTCACATCCATCAACTTCCTCTTGTCGTCTTGCTCTGCGACTTTTCTTCGGGATCATTGACTGGTCCTGCTGTGCTCCAGTGGTCCGATGTAACCACTTTATTCCACGAAATGGGCCATGCCATGCACTCCATGATTGGTAGGACGGATTACCAGAACGTTGCTGGCACTCGATGTGCAACCGACTTTGTCGAACTTCCCTCCATCCTAATGGAACACTTCCTTGACTCTCCTCGCGTGCTCTCACTCTTCAACGTCGACTCCACTCGTACGATGAAAGGAGAAGGAAACCACCACTCTGACCCATGCCATTCCATCGACACTTACAACCAAATCATCCTCGCCGCTATTGACCAGATTTATCACTCTCCCACTGTTCTCGATCCGTCATTTGACTCGACGAAGAAGTGGGCTGGTCTCTTGGATTCGAGGGGGATAATCCCATATGTTCCCGGAACATCGTATCCCACGCTCTTTGGTCACCTATACAGCTATGGTGCGACATACTATTCGTATCTTTTCGACCGTGCCATCGCTGCCAAGGTCTGGAAAGACCTTTTTGCTCGGGATCCTTTGGATCGTGAGACGGGTGAGAGGTACAAACACGAAGTACTTCGATACGGTGGTGGGAAGGACCCGTGGAAAATGGTTAGTCAGTTGTTGAACAACCCTGTCCTTGAGAATGGAGACGCAGAGGCTATGAAGGAGGTAGGACGATGGAGAATTAATGATGATGTTGGGTTGCCTGGGCGTCATTGAACCTTGATGGTTTTTAAGGTCTTGAAACTTGCTGGATGCGTCGGGCCTGAAAGGAAGATTATAGTCCATTGTAATGCATATGTAGAAGAAAGAGAGCAAGTGGTAGTAATACACATTTAGCTATTTGGAGACAGACTGAAAAAAAAAAGCCAATAGAGATGCATATTGTATGAGGACACGAAACCAGAGATGGAAAAAATGCATGATTACGCGAAATAGAAAGTGGATACGCTGAACGCGTTCTGAGACTGCGATACTGTTGCGCAGTTCAGGAATGAGGCAAGCGAAAATACCCGTGGTGCTCAGGACAAGGCGAGCAAAGCCTTGGCACTCGTCGGGCCAAAGGCAGGTGAGATCCTTGAAGGGGGGGGATATTTGGATATAACCGGCGCCGGCGTCAGGTTATCTTCATTTGAGACGGAATGAACTGGAGAGTTCGTTTCAGGGATGTTCGGTTCAGCGGACACGATGGTAACTTGGGAGCGAGCGACACGTTTACGGCGTGGAGTAGTCTGGACGGGTGGGAAGACCGTCGGGAAATTCTCTTGACGAGGCGTCTCTTCGCTGGTTTCAACGTCGGTGATAACTTCACTCTCATCGTCAGAGGTAGCGGTGGACCACGATGAAACAGGCGTAGACAAAACAGCTTCGTTATCAGATTCTCCTTGCTCTTCGAAATCGGTCACTATAGGCAGTGTCAGTATACAGCGGAGGAGTAAACAAGCTATAACTCACATTTGCGGTCTGCTTCAGCCCAGAGAGCATCATCAGAAATTTGAGACTTTCGGTCGAGGGCAGCGACATTCCCAACAGAAACCGGGAAATCGGCACAAAGAGATGGGGGGCATGAAAAATTCCATTGCGAGGCTTTTTGAAGATCAAAATGCGCTGGGGTAAAAATGTTTGGGATATGCGACGCGCTGGGGCCGGTAAAGCGAAAGGATATAGTCTTGGAGGTGGAAGGCGCGGAAGTGATAGAGTGAACGAGAATTTTTTGTTGAGGGGATTTCGAATAGGTATGAGGAGACGACACGGCTTGAAGGCGAGGACCAGCTGTGATCCCCATTCCAATACAATGCCGTTTTGGGAAACCATGAGAATCCGATTCGGACAAACGACGTTTTTTGGAAATGGGTGCAAGAAGTTGGTCTTTCTCTAGAGCAAGAGGAGAAGAAGGCTCGGGAGAGCCAATGAGAGTCGCAGCGGGAGACGGTGCGTCAACAAGAGTATCAGCAGGAGATGCCTGACGAGAAACTCTGCGTTGGCCAGAACGACGGTGGCGAGAAGAAATGGGCGAGCGAGAATAGGTTTTCGGGGCGAGTGTTGTTCTGTCGCAAGGTTAGAATAATATCGTTAGACGACGTGGGCACATACCGAGAACGTTTCCTTGTTGGGCCATTATCATCGTCATCTTCTAAAGACCTCCGACCCAAAACAGAGACCGTGGGTAAATCATCAGGATCTACCAAGTCATCCGAGTCAATGAACGACTCTCGTTCAGGTGAAAGTTCAGGAGTGTCGAAAAGTTCAGCTCCGGGAGGAGCGTGATAGCCAGAATGTGTGGTACGCAGCTGCGGTTCTGACTGCTGCACTTGATGAGGTTCTAGGGACCTTCGAAGGCGCGTTTTCTCTGCAATTTTCAGCTGAGTCTTCTCAGCCTTCACCCGAGTGACCAGACTGGGGTCCATGGGCAAAACGCAATCTTCAAAGAAATCGAGCAGCTTAGACTGCTTCTCCTCTTCCGGAGAAAGCATTTTCTGGGCGGCATGCTCGATCTTGAGGAAATCCAGATCATATGTGGAGGTCGGACAACTCTGCTCAGCATAAATTGCAGCAGCTTCGCAGATCTTCGTTTTGCTGCCACCGTATCGCGTCATTCGGAGTCCAGACCAGCCTATCTGTGTTCGAGCTTGGGAGAACCACGACTTGAGCGTGGACACAGATAGACCAGACTGTTTCGCGAGCTCGCGGAGTTCGCGTTGGGTAGGGTACGGGTACCAGAGGTTAGCAAGAAGCCACTGATGAGCAGCAACGTGTGGATTTTCAGATGGGGGTGTTAAGCTGTTGCTCCAGGAAAAAATTAGTCCAGATTGGCAAAAAAGAATATTCCTCTTACGGGAGGGTATTAAGCTGTGCTGAAACTGTTCCTTCGACAGTGTCCTCCAAGCTCAGAGAGGCAAGATTCATTTCAATAAGCCTCTCGGATATGTCATGAATACGAGAAGTGACGCTAGCCGCAAGCACATTTAAGGAATCGCCCAAGTCTCGAGCACTGTCTGTGATGAACGCAAACCGTGCTTCAAAGGCATCAACAGCGGCAGAATCCTCAGACTGTATAGCTGAGAGAAACTCATCAACTGCCCCGTTAAGGAACGCGCGGATTTCACTCGGCGCGAGAGTAGCTGCCATGGTGGTTGGAAATAAAGATGAACAGGCCATTGAGGCGCTCTTTGAGGGAGTGAACTGGATCCGAACACAATCGGGCCTTGAATTCTATTGTGACAACGTGACGGTCACTCGTTTAACTTGGTTGGCTCCAGCGCCAGCTGCTTGAACTCAAACCACGATGGAGTACTTTTCCTCTCGAACGAACCATCGTGCCCAGATTGCTACCCTTCAAGCGATACAAGCTATCGTGTCTCGCCCCCCTTTCCGCTCTAACCAAATCCCATTACCACAACCACTGGACGTCCCCTTCCCACTCGACCTCCTCCCTTCACCTGACTTTGTTGTCTTCAAAAGTCGACTCCTTTCAATGGGTGCCTCTGATTCCCAGGCGGCGAATATCTCTGACACCTGGCGTACTTGGGTTCAAACTTGCAACGTCAAGGTCTCGGAAAGTTGGCGACTCCGCTCAACTCCGCTTTCTGCGCAACTAGTCTCCGCTGTTCAGAGTCATCATAGCCGGCTCTTGGATGATGCATCCGAAAGTTTACTCGCATCTGTTCAATCCCAAATAAACAAGAAATTCCGTGCTCAACGCAAGCCAGAGTTTCATAAGGTTAGTTCCTTTCAACCAAATGGTCTTCTCAACTAACTCAATTCAAGGAATTTAAACCTTTTTTTGAACTCTACTTCTCCTACAATGCGTACCCATCTCTCGGTGACCGTGCGCGTCTTGCCAAACTTTCTGGTAACACAAAGCATCAGGTTGACATCTGGGTGAGTGCCTCGTCTTATGACCATTCGTTAATTGACGGCGTTTTAGTTTCAAAATGAACGTGCCCGTGCTAAACGATCAGGAAAAATTGTGCGACGCCTCGAAGGGGACACATTACCACACGACTACAACCCCCACCAAGTTGAGGAGACTCTGAAAGCGAAAATGGGGATGTTCTACGTTCCTCCAGAGCGTCGTCGGAAACGCTTCATTGCTGAAAATATTGAAGCTGAATCAAGTTCGCTAGAGAAGGTTTGTGCATGTTTGCCTGCCACATACAAGATATTCACACCACTGCAGATGCCTGCTTTCGAGCCCAGCGTCCTTGATCCTCCTCAAATCGATCGCTCTAGTCCTGAAAATCAAATTCCCCAATTCGCACCTCAAACTCTTAACCCTTCCACTCCGTTTACATTCACCTATGAATGGACTCGTGTTGCAAAACCGCCACAGCCTCCTCCAGCTTATGCTTCTGTGACTCGTTCCGATTTCGAAGATTTGTCTGATAGGTTTACTTCATTCCGCTGGCATCCAAAACAAACTGTAACGCGCTTTGACATCGACTGCCGCATCGCTCCACACCCAGCTGCTACCCTTCACCCAGAAGCAGGACGACCTCTCGACCTTGGCGCCACTCGACGAGTACACACTCCGCCGTGGATGAAACCAGCAGAACTTCCAATTATGGCACATTCGCCTCTCTCCTCTTCACCACCACCATCGTACCCATCACCCCCTCCTGCATATTCATCGCCCTCGCCATCAGAATCCTCGAGTCCCCTTCCCGCTACATCAAGCGGGAAACGTCGAAAGACAGCCGGTCTTCCAAAGCGAGCACTTTCCACAACTGCCGTCTCCAACTCTCGTACCTCGTCCTTTTCCTCTTCATGCTCGCGAAAATCTTCCTCCTCATCTTTATGGTCATTGGCATCTTCCCCCGACTCTCCCAGTCCAGCAACTCCCGCCTCTCCCCTGTCCACTCTCTCAGCTGTGTCGCCTAAAGTCACTCGCTTTAGCGACTTCGCAAGTGTTGAGACCTCGTGGGAAAAAGCAAGTCGCCTTGGCAGTAATATTCCTGCGGGGTCCATGTTCAGTTCTTTCGAGTCCCCGTCACAAACATCACAAACAAATGTTCTTACCAGCCTGACTGAACACTTCGATTTTTCGTTCGATCCACAAGTCAGTCAAGTCGACCCCGCATTAGCGTATCCGGATCTTGCAGCTATCGACACATCTGCGCCTACCCAATTTACTCCGATGGGAGTTTTCGACCAAGCTTCGAGTGCCGATTCGTCCTTTGGGGACGTAACCAGCTTCGATGGAATCGTCAACTTTTCGTTCGATGGCACTTTCACCCAACCATCGATGCTTCAATCTCAGTCGAGCGAGACGGATAGTTTTTCTAGTCTACTTTCGTCACCAGGGCTCGATCTCTCAAGTTCGATATTCCAGGCATCGTCATCAACCTTCGGTTTACCTCCTTTAGGCCTTGACCTTGATCTAGATGACCTTTTCTCCATGGATCTCCAGCAACAGCAGCAGAGCATCCCAAGCTTTGATAGCCCGTCATGGCAGATTCATTCTTCTGCTGTCGACATCGCTGGAAACGTTACTGTTGGTTCAATGCCTATTCCAGACCTTTCATCGACGGTCTTCTACAACCCAGATACTGTTAACTCTGGGTTTATTTCTGCATTCTAGATATTTTTTGTTTCTTTGCCTTGGTTATTGTTGTCTTCTGTGTTTCATCTGCTCTGTTTGCTTCATGCTCTACTTCCTGATTCATCTCTTGAACATCCAATTGTATTTTTACGTATCACGGATATCCGCATTACTAGTCTCCTCTCAGCAATTGTTCCAATGCATCTTTTCTTCTTCCCTTCCAAACTTGCCTGATTCAGCTTTATGCTCATTTCTAAATGTCAACATAAGAGAAAGTCCTCGACTTCCCTTAGTCAAGCAATGAATCACATCCTTGGTTCATTGCCTATCACTGTACGTTGGACTCCACGTCAATTACAACTATACAGTTTCCCTATATCATACAGGCTACGCTGCTTCTTCGTTTTTACTCGACTAATCATGGCTACTTGCCGAAATGCGCTTGTGCGAGATTCAAAAGGCCACCCAAACCTCCAGAATTTCCGCCTCCGATTGTAGTCGAGCTGCCCCCCTTAGACTGAACCAACAATTTCATGATAGTCATACCTATGACAGGACAAGTCAATAACGAGATACAAAAGACCGAAAGTCAGAATTACCTGCACTGTTCACAGCATCTTGCTTATCCCCAGACGCAGGCTTTTGTTTATCAAATAGCTTAGACGCCTCAGCCATAGCCATACTAATCATCTGAGTCTGTGAGTTCCCACTTCCCGTCGAGGATTGTGAACCCGACGTGAACTTTTTCAAGATCTACGAGAACAAAGAACATAAATTCGCCATCAGCGGGGGAGTTCCACAAAATAGAAATGAGATGACGTAATGACTGACCTCCATGGCCGCAGCAGCACCAATGGACTGAGCAGACATGTCGTTGCCTTTTCCTTCATCGTATGCGCTCTTGTGTGCAGTAGTGACGTGTTCTTCGTCGATGGGTTCGTTGTGTTTATCCTGTGAGTTGCAGAAAAAGGTGAGGAAGAGAGTGGATAGAACAACCAAGAGGAGACGAACTTTCGAATCAGTAATGAAGCTTAGAGCAGTAGAAAAGAGCGAAGAGTCTCCCGATCCATGGCTTTGCGCTTGTTTGAGTGCCTCGGTGTGATCCACTAAGATCCAAGTACAAAGGCGTTTGCTCAGAGGCAGTACATAAGAGTCCAAGGAACATACCATCGAGACCATGGCTCGAGCTTTGGTCAGAGTGGTGAGGTGAATTCAGTTCAGATCCTCCAGTCTTGTCCAGGATATCGCCTAAAGTCATGTTGCAGGGAGCAAGGCTACTGAAGACATCACAAGCGTACCGACAAGAGATTTGACGTGGTCCTTTGTGTATTGGGTGCGCATAATTAGTCAAGTAACTAACAAAGATAAGCAGGCTTTATACCATGGTAGATTGTCAACCAAAAAAGTAAATTGAGAATCGTTATGACGGGAAGAAGCGAGCAACGGGATCAAGATGGATCTGCTGCCATGTCCTTAACCGAAAGAAGATCTCAAGCGGACCCAACCTCCAAGGTCTAGAACTTCAATTAAAGGAATAACAAATAAAAGAGAGTAAGTAGCATAAGTATCCATGGAAATCCGTAACTAAGCGCATGTTATACATAAAAAGTCCTTTCATTCACTTTCAGGAGGGTGGCTTGTGTAATCAGAAAAGAAGGTCTCCGAGCAACAGACCACCTGAATTAAATGGTTAGGTTTGCTATCCAAGGAATTAATCGTCAAGGCATACCAAGCAAGCCCGCACCAACAGCTAGTGCTCCGTTCCCACTGCTGCTTTTCTTCTGTTGAACAATCATGGGCTGACCGTAATGGCCATATTGCCCCTGCGGAGGTCCATACGGTCCTTGAAATACTTGTTGTTGAGGATGATACCCTTGGGGACCGTAGCCATAAGGGGCTCCCTGAGGAGGAGGCGCAAAGTATCCTTGGGGCGGACCTTGTTGTGCATAGCCAGCCGGCGGGGCACCGTTCGGAGGGTAAGGATATGGCTGAGGTGACTGCTGCGGAGGAGCCCCAGGTTGAGCATAAGGTGTTTGTTGCTGCTGAGGATACTGTTGAGATTCGTAACCCTTATTTGGCTGAGTCGGTCCAAATCCAGCACCGGGATACCCGGCGAGTGGCACGTTCGAATAAGTATGCGTGTAGGAGTTCGACGTTGAAGACGACGACGAAGAAGAAGAATTCATCATGTTGACTGGAATTCTCTGCTCTTCGACTTTCTATAAGAACACCTTAGCACACCAAAGAGAAGCCATAAAGACGCGAAGTTACCTTGACATCGTCCTTGTGCGGTTTGTCCTTCTTCAGCTTTCCAAAGAGTCCTGTCTTTTGCTTTTTCTTGCCCTTAGGATCCGAGGCATCCATCGGCTGAGCGGGCACCGGTTGTGTGGGCGTGTGAGTGCTGTCCGTATGGCCATGCCCACCACCCTCGTTCCCACCCATCGCCATGGACTTTCTATCCGGATTAGGATTCTTGAAATCACCTGCCCACGAATTATTGTAGTACCCGTCGCTCTTCATATCTATAGGATCTGGTGTATACTCAGGAGCTGGTTCTTCGGGTACAGGTTTAGTTGACCCCATTGTTGCTCTCACTTCTGGATGTTCGGAGAGGAATTGCTGGTCCTACGGTTTTCCGAGAAAGGTTAAAATTTTCAAAAACAGAAGCAAGAAAAAAGAAAACACGGACATAGTAAGGATGCACCCAAATTGAGCGTGGAGGTTGGGCTTTTGTGTCCACCTGCTCGAAAGTGTGAGCAAATGAATGCTCGCTTCGATAAACGAGACTCTTCTTCGTACCCAAAAGGCGTGATTTGTAGCAGGATCTACTTGTTTCACCCAGCCAAAAGGAAGTGGCAGGTCGCTATCGTTCGGCATTTCGCAAAGAGTCTTGGTGGTCAGAAGGTAAAGAGGCAGTGTCCATCTGGTTCCCGAGATGGGTGGGCTGAGAGGGTTAATTTCCATTTTTGGTTGGGTCATTCTATGTAATCCCACTGAATTACGGTGATGATACGCAACTTTACAGAGACCCGACTAGATATGTATAAGGGGAAAAAAAAAGTCAGAGTCAGTGCTGAGGGTAAAAAACGACACAACATGGTATCTGAGTAAAGAGAGATCTCAAGAAAAGGGAACGGAAAGTGCATGCATGCTGGGTCGAAGCGTGGTTGTACAAGCGATGTATAAGAACGATGCAATGCAGGACGACAAAAGTTTTCCAAAAATGGGAGGTGCAGTTGATGAAATAAACAGTCAATGAAAGAGGGAAGGAACGAAAATAATTGGATAGGTTTCGGTGAACCAGAATGAGAAACACAACGGTCCTGAACATCCCAGATTAAAAAAAAAGTGAAAACAGCAAAAGATCAAACGTACTGAGGGGGTCATCTCACAGTATCAAAGCTTTCTCTCGCAAGATCCAAAAAGCTGGAACTAATAGGTTGAACGGCCGACTTCATCTTCGACGTGAGCACTTCAGCGTCAGATTCATCATCGTCAACATCTGTATCATCAATCTCCAGAAAAGATGGCTTCCTCATAATCGACCGCCTATGAGAGCTTTCTCCATCGAAGAAGGCGGCCCCCTATTTGTTCTGGCAGAAGGCGGTGGAGGAGATAGCGGCATGTACCTGTCGACGGTCGTTTGCCCACTAGAAGCGGTGGATACTGTAGACATGCCCGAAGTTGACCTAGTCGACGAAAAGCTGCTAGTTGTGCTTCTCCTCGGACGCGGCGGCGGAGGCAAGCTAATCAGTTGCGGAGGAGGGGAAGGGATCCGATCATGCCTGTCCACAAGGTCCTCCAAGCTCTGAGAAGGCCGAGAGACGTGTCGAGTCGGGTTGAGAGATGCATTCGAGGGTACTCGGCCTACAGCACCAGCAGAGCGATGCGACCGAACGCTGGCGTTGCTCGGCGCAAGGGAGGTCGAATAAGATATGTTACCACCCTCGGTCAATGTCGTCCGAGAAGAGGAGGATGACAGTCCCCTTGGGCGAGGGCCAAGTCTTTGCTCAGTCGGAGACTGCGTTGGAGAGGACTCGCTCGACATGCTCGCTTCAATTATGTACATGTCGGCCGGAGACAAAATCCGTTGAGGTGTATAGTCTGCAGCACTGCTGAT
>JAJTUO010000293.1:0-22420 GCA_021399455.1 Flagelloscypha sp. PMI_526 | reverse complement strand
TCTCTCAGATATCGCACTCCTCGAAAAGATCATTGCCGACCACGTACAATTCTCACCAATGTCTTCAATGGCACGGATGTTACAACTATTCCCCAGGTTTGGACTCTATACAAGGCCGTCCTTCCTTCTACTCGTCTATTTTCGTCTAATCATTTTGCTCCCTTATAGGAGGTCCAAGATATTATGAACACGGTATGCGCGTCCCCGATGATATACTCTTCTATGGACGGACGACAAGTAGGTTTTGTTTATATTCTCGAGACAGATTCTGGTACTTATATCCTCCGACCCCACCCAGCTGGGGTAACAATGAGGTTCCCTTTACCCACGAACGAACTCGATCTGGGGGCGCTGGGGTTTATTACCATGTAAGTTTTATATGTTCCAACTCGATAGTGCAATTTTTGAATCTTCCAAGGTTGACTACGTATGCTTTTTGTGGATATCTTCTTCCAAAGCTTCTCACTCCCGCCCTATAGGTTGGAGACCCAAGGGATTACAAATGGATTACTTCATCTCAAATACCCAAAGTTCGTTGTTTCTCATTCATTTGGGCCATTCCTTAGGTTGATTTACAATTAGATGTGGGAGCAGCTTTCAATCGGTGACTCATCTCATATTTTTCGATGAGCTAAGTTAAAGCGTTTTTTAGCTTCTGAACGAAACGCGACAAGGATTTGGATTCTCAATGTTGGCGATCTGAAGCCCTACGAGCGTGAAACAGAATTCTTTCTGACCTACGCATGGAATAATACTGAGTGGAATACACTCAATCTCGACTCCTTTGTGAAGGGGTGGGCTCAGCGAGACCTCGGCGTTGATGCAAATGACGCACGAGTTGTTACGGAGATTGTCGCGAATTTGACTCGCTGGAATGCCAGGAAAAAGCCTGAGCTCTTAAATTATACGACTTATAGTGTCACTAATTATCGAGAGTGCGTATATAACCAAGGATGCACAACAATGTTGCTGATTTCCTTTAGAGCGGAGACTGTCGTCGAAGGCTGGTCGACCCTCGAGAAACTTCAACGTCTATCTACAACAAACTATCCCATTCAGCTCAGTCCGCATACTACCAGACTGTCCATCACGCTGTTCTCGCCAGCTCGAACCTTGGACGTATGCTTGTTGCTGCTGGCCAAAACCAGCTCAAAGCCTCGCAGGCACGTTTAGGTGCAAATGACCTCGCTGAAAAAGTAGAAGAGCTTTTCGAGGGTGATTACACGCTGGAGGAAAGATATCATGCTTTAGAAGAAGGAAAATGGAACCACTTGATGGACCAAACGTCAGTTACGGTTGCCGAATTTTGAGTCTGAATTTAACAGATCTGGCTTCCCATAGATCTTGGATATTACTACTGGCAGCAGCCAATGACCAACACGATGCCCAGCATCACCCGAGTACAGAAAAATAAACAAGCTCTTGCAGGACCTATGAGAGTCACAATCGAAGGTAGTGCGGGTGCCTGGCCAGGCGACAACGAGAAAAACTGTGCTCTAGGTCTGCGGTTCTCGTTGAGTTTCTCCTTTTACTTGAGCCCTGAGTTTCCTATCTAGGTTACAATTGCCCGCCTCCAACAGTGGTCTTAGACCGGTATTCCTCCATCAAGAATGCGTACATCGATGTCAGTGCGGTGGACCGCTTTCGTTCAGTTGGACAGCAACGAGCAATTCGACCATGATATCACTCTCATCCTCTGCGGGCAACATCTCTCCCAAGGATAACGACCATCGCGTCTTCGTAAATGTGAAGGACTGGTCTCAAGTTCCGGGAGGAACAACCACAGTTGGTGTAACCTTCGCTGCCAAAGCTCCGGCTCTCCCAAAAGGCCAACCAAATGGTAATGTAGCAGCTCTTGTGAATATCGTCAACAGAGAAGCGCCGAGTGATTTCCATGGTATGTATCTATCACTGAGAGCTTAAGCTGAACTGATGATATCTCACAGGTTTTGTTCAGGGCAATGGTGTAGTTTCCATTGAGGCGGCTCATGCAACCCGAAATTCCTCGCGAATGGTGTCGCCTGGTCTGTTATTCCCTACCTTGGAAGGACGTTGTCTGTAAGTCTGTGGTTCTTTGTGATTTGCATGCTATCATTTCTAACTGGGTCAGGGTGTAACACCTATGCCCCGCTTAGGTAACAGTGACTCTCCATTCGCTTTTGGTGACGGCCCCGTTCTAGAATATGACATCTACACCTTCGATGTACCGCCACAAAGCACTCTCAACGGCACGATATACGTCTCCCCAGTATTAAATTCTTATGCACGACCGTTGGCATTTGGTGTGGCCCTCGATTCCCAACAATCACCAATGTCAGCTTCGTACCTGCCTCAAATCCAGGAACACTCCCTACAGCATGGAAAGGCTTGGATGGGTGGGTGGCGGTAAGTGTTCAATAGTTAATGACGAGAAACTGTATTGATTGGCTCCAGAACTCCATTATACCAGTACCTGTTTTCATT
Organism: Flagelloscypha sp. PMI_526; assembly: GCA_021399455.1. NCBI lineage: Eukaryota > Fungi > Basidiomycota > Agaricomycetes > Agaricales > Niaceae > Flagelloscypha > Flagelloscypha sp. PMI_526. Next base: position 19,957 of record JAJTUO010000293.1, on the reverse strand, counting down.
CTCTGCAGTCCAGCCTGGCGCCCACACGTTTAAAGTGAGACAGACGAACTAATCCGATTGGATATAGGTTAACTTCTCTTTTAGCTCTACATGCTTGAGCCAGCGGTTGTTGTGCAGAAAATCGTGTTTGGTATGTTGTCTATTCTTTGGGTCGAGGGTTCTGAAACTGATTTCGTGGAGATGTTGGGGGATTGCTCAAGAGTTATCTTGGACCTCCTGAGAGTGTGGTAGTCTAGCAGTTCTGCTAGAAGCGCATGCTTCTAATCGTGGGAAATTCATGACCATACCCGCATGTCGAACTCTAGTTTCTTTTTCAGCCTCCCCTTTGGGTGTTGGTCACAAATGAAATTCAACTGGACTGCATTCTGCCGCATCTCGAATGACTTCCGCAAGGGGTTTGTAAATTCGGTGCCACCCGGCGACTTGAATTTTTGAGTCCAGAACCTCAGAGCATGGAGAACTGTCTACCCGTTCCTTTTTCTGGAGCGTGTTCAACGAGGTGCAGAAGTGTTACTAAATGTCGTTATTTCCCGGGATACTTTCACTCACCATTATTGATACTGCATGAACTTAGTCTGTATCCTACCGTGAAACAACTTTTTGGTAGCCGTGTCACGACATTTGGTCTGCTTCGGACTTGGGAAAGCTCTATTCCAGCAAAATTGGTCTGGGTCTTCTTCACCCTGAGAGCGATACTAGAGCCCGTTAGCAAATTTGTAAACGATCAACTATTGTTCTTCCTGACGTATGCAGTTTCCCTGAAAGAAGCACCGAGGGAGCGGGAGCCACACTGCTTCTCGCCTTCTCGTGTTCGCTTCGTTCCGGAAAAATCTTGCGCTCTTATTTGTTTGTCGACGATCCTGCAAGAAGTTTTCTCACAATAGCATACTCTTTTGCCTCTTAGGCTTTCCGTCAGCCAATGCTGCGAACTGTGGAGTAACTTTCAGGCTCGGGGCAATAAATATCGGTAGGCAGAGCCGTGTCCGAGAGACTATTACTTGAATCAACCTCAATTCGCCGGAACTTTACAGAGTGCCGTTCACAAAGACCTGCAGTCGAGACCATTCCCCTACGTTAGTCGATACACATCCCAGTTGGCAGGTGGTGCCCTAGACATTACCGTTCTTAGTAACAATAAAACGAGTAAAAGTTTAAGATTGCACAGCGGAAGGGGAGAGTGCTGGTAGACACTCAATAAAAACACGCGACACTAGGCCGTTAGGCTAGCTACTTAGCTGAGCATTCAATGACAGGCAATTAGAACTTAGAGGCGAGGCATGAATGGAAAGTGAAAACTTTCAAGCCCAATAATAACACGTAACTTCTATGTATCAACCTTACGCATACAAAAGATTCCTCGAAAGGGCGTCTGAGACAATGAATGCCACGTCCCCACAAGAACCTGACCACCAAGTACGTGACCACCAAAAAGGAGTTCTTCGACGGAATCAATATCATTGTCTGGGGTCTTGGGAAATAGAGAGTCAGCACGATGAAGAGGCGAACACCGCCATGCTTTGAGAAGACTTACACCTCTTCTAACAAGTGTGATCCGCGTCTTCTGAATTTCACTCTGACGCCCTACATAGAGGTAACTTCCCCATGCGGCTGAAAATTTTGGCAGCGTCTGTAAGGCGAAAGGGTCAGGGTACAGCATAATCAGGATGATAGGCAGGCGAAGTATTCACGGCACCGATGACGAGAGGGGATTTGGATGGATCTAGATTCGAGCCACATGTCTCGTTTGTCGGGCATTCTAGCAATGCATCCTGAAAAGGCTTAGCGGGCATTTTCAAAACAAAGGAAGTCCGGGCTTATACATGGGATTCAAGAAGCTCCCGTTCCATCGGATTCGTGAGATTCGCCGGCAATACTGAGCCAGACTGAATGTCTCGACGGTTTTTTACATTTAATTGCATAGGTTTTCTCCAACCAAAGCCCCAGCCGTGAACAGGATGTTCATCGTAACACTGAAACGTGGGTTTGAGAACGAAATGAATATTGACTGAAAAACTCACCATGTACATGCCCTCCCAGAGGCCAGAAATGCAAGCGTTGGATACGCCAGTGAAGAAGGAAAGTATAGAATCCAAAGCTGGATCGACTGAGGCGGGACTGGGAAATAATTCCTCGCAAGCACAAGTGCTAAATGGGGTGCAGCACTTAAGAGCACGACAATCTTCTTGGGTAGCACATTGAGTAGCCCCAAGGAATAGGGCAGCTTCTCGGTCAACTGGGCCATCGTCAAGATCTGGCCGTCGACCAGCATCCTCCCAAGCAAAGCGGATGAGACATGCGGCTAAGAATGGATTCACGGGTAACACTAGCTGCCTGCGTGAGTAGAAAATGATGTTTCGAGGTAAACCGTGAGCCGTGTTGATGGGAGCCTCGGGAGGACAAACTGAACCCTAGGTGCAGGTTTAATGAGACCTCGAGTTAAGAAACCATTATACTCGCCTGTGTGAGCGTTGAAACTACTACTTGCTGAACCAAGGCCGAAAAGGGCAGCCCTAAAGCTCGTGCCTTCGGGAAAACACCTAACAGGGCTTCAACGCCACTATTATTAAGTTGAGACATCCACCAAACCTTGATTCAAAGTTAATACCCGTAGCCATAAGACTAGGCCTTTAGTGTCCTCGCCATCTCGATCCAAGTGCAGGGACGAGGGAGAGAGAATCGTCTCGCAAAGCCCCGAAACGTCAACCGTTCCGAGGTGTTGTAGATTCCGCCCACAATTTTCCAGTGCCATCATGATTGCCGTCCAGAGAGACTGGTAAATGTCGTTCGGGTCGACGGAACCTCTGTTGCGTGAAGCGGTAACACGACGCAAGGTCAAGATAGCGCGGTGGCGAAGAAAGAGTTCGTGAGTGAGGGCAGCGTCGGAGAGACGAGCACTGGGAGGGTCAAACTGCAAACGAAATATATCGGCGTATAGAGTGGGGCACGTAAGGTGGTGAAGGGACCCGCGTATATATCTGCAAGTCACAAGAAAGTTGACCAAATCCAAGAGAGGTGGTGCGGTGTTAGACATGGTTGGGACAAGGTCAAGTGCGATGTCTTGCAGCACTTCGGGAGGCAAGGTCGCTAGCTCTGTCGAGGGGTAAAGTGGGTCCGTCATTCGTCAGTCTCTGGAGGTAGATGCATTGACCTTTTTATCGTGCCGGACATAGGATTCCATTGTCGAATATGGAGAGGGATTGATTGCCGCGCCGCTTCTCCAGGCCGATGAGGTGACTTCAAACAGAATTTGAATGCCGTAAACCACTAAATCAAGGGGGAGGAACTTAGCTTCCGAAAGGCAGGAATGAAAGTCTGGAATGGCCAAGTCAACGAGCAGTCACTCCGTCAGCAGCGGCAATGCGGGCAGCTTGTTGACGGGATTGTGACCGATACTCCAATGACCGGCGTCCGCGAGCCGCCTGCCAAGTCAACTAATTCACCACGAACATCGTGTCCTAGAATAGGAAATTGGGTACGTCAGTAGAAAGTCCCTTTGACATGATCGACCGGTTAGTCGAGAGTTGCGGATTTAAGACGCCCCTTTGGAAGAATCTAGTTACCAAATATCAACACCCAGAGCTCCGAAACAGGGCATATGCACCATGGTATATGCGACCACACGCTCACAAGAAGAATGTACGTGAATGCAAGATACAAGAATACTTCGATATTGGCATGATAAGGCGTTACAAGTACAACACGAAAGAAACGATCTTAGAGCTCTAAGGTGGTAGAATGAGAACCGGGAGAATAGACCAAACCAAGACATACTCTGCATAGCAGCGACATCGGTGCTTTGAACATGATCTTCAAACTCGGCGATCTTCTCCTGAAGGTCATCAAGCGACACAAGCTCATCCTCTGTAATGGATGTAGGTAAGCATGTGGTAAAATGAAGTAACGATGACAAACCAATAACTAGGGTAATTTGCAGTTTCTTGATGCCGAAGCCAACTGCGACCAATTTACTGGCTCCCCAGACGAGGCCTTCCTGTTCGATAGAACGAACGCTGTCTTCAAGAGCCTTCATATCAGTTTCGTCATCCCATGGCTTTACTTCAAGTGTAACGACAGACTAAATTGAGCAAAATTAGGCAAAACTGAGCAGAAAAGGTTAAAATAGAGAAAATATACTTTAGCTATGGTCTTGGGTTTGTTGGCCTTCTTTGCGTTATACGCAGCCACACGCTCAGCCTTGATGCGCTCAGCCTCAGCATCGTCTTCTTCGTCACTACCGAAAAGATCGACTTCATCATCCTCATCTTCGGCAGCAGCAGCAGGGGCAGAGTCACCACCGATGAAAGACTCTCCTGCCTTGCTGGAGCCTGGAAGCGATCCATGCTCGGAAGCGTATGATTTGATATGCGTGTACCAGCGAGCGACGTGCGGGTTTTTTGTCGCATCGGGAACCGAACCAATGGCTGCGAAGACGTGGACATCGGCCTGAGATGGCTCGTAACTATCGAAGAGAATGAGCGATCAAAATATCCAGAAGAACTGTGAGTGGCAGAAGGAGAGAAAAAATCAGGAAGCTAGGTAAAATGGTTGTCTGCACAAAGAGCAGCGATGTCTAGTCGCTTCTTGGAAACACGGACCATAGCAGGAAAATCATCCTTTACTAGTATTTACATAGGAAAGATAGATGCTTACCCTTCAACGTATGAGCGAGTTGCAAGATGCTCTTCGAGCTTGGTGAGGTTGGCGGACATGATGATGGATAAGACGCAAAAAGTGATCAGCTCCAATTTTTTTCCCTTCTCTGAGTCACATATGGTGACAAAAGTAACATTTCGTCCACTTTGCTCTCTTCTTCAAGAGGTTTTCCATTGTAGTCGAGGAATCACTGTGCGAACTTGTAATGAAGTGGTGAGAGATTAATTTACCATTCCTTTGGTGGGTATAATAGGGCTCTTGGGCGTTCCATAGCCGCGCAATCTCATTGAGTGAGAAGAATGTCGGCCTCCGAATGGTTAAGCTTGGTGTCCCGTTTTCTTCTGTGATGTTTACCCCATCCATACTTTTAGTCACCTTCTGACTGTTGCTGCAGTATTGCCACACTCGGCATTTTGCGCGGCTCAGTTTGGCCGCTGGCGCATCCCTCTGAGGCATTAAAGTCTTGTGACTGCTCCGAAGTCGCAACGAGTAGATGTAATACGACCCAATGGAACCTCGTGCTAACTTAGCTGACCCTTCCACCAACCTTTCTACTACTGTATATTCTTGCTTTACATGATATCCGAGGTTTGATGGTCATGGCTCACGCCCCAACGTTTAGCGCTCATACCTGCCAGTAGTAGAGTCGAACGGGTATTCAAAAGACGTCCAACTAATTACAAGACCATTTAAGTTCTCTCAGCCCGCTCTTCTTTGAGAGGTATTTGCGACTGTTAGGCGTTAGATAGATGACTGCTGACTATATTCGACCTGGAGTTAATTGCTGTGATAGTTCCATGGGACATAACATTCGGGGTAGTCGTAGGTTGCCGTAAAAATGACAAAGAAGATAGAAAAGAAATGGGACCGAGAAGCTTTGCTCTAGACCTTGCGCACGAAATAGAGCAGCGAAGTAGCCGGTGACATGCTTACATTATTGCTAACTCCACTTTTGGTTCCTCCCACATTGTTTTGTCATGTCTCTCCTCCAGATTCCGCAGGAACTCTTGGAGGAAATTGCTCTCTCGCTCTGTCAGCTAGAATATCCTGGCCCACCTTCCACCCTCTTCAATTTCACCGTAATAAATCGCGCCGTCCATACGTCCATTGGGCTGAAAGCAAATCCACTTCTTTACTCTAAACTCTTCTCTGCGGCCTTTGACATCGACTCCATCCGACGGCGTTCTGTAGGACATGATTCGCTGGACAAATTTCTCTCAGAAGAATGGGTTAAACGATACAAGGTTCTGGCGAAGATCAAAGCAGACATTGGCCTCAATATTATGGGTGTTGGTGATACTCTCCCAATTCTTACATGCGCATACGTTATGATGCTAGAGAATTGCGGGAAAAACCTAGATCAACTCTGTGGCTACGCTGATCTACCTGCATGGTTGCAGCGCTATTGGTTGAACAAACCCGCTCCTCGCAGCGGCTGGTGGGACCATGCCACTTCCGAAACAACTTTGGCCATGTGGCTTAGTTGGTTCCTTTTGCAACATGGTATGTGTCTGCCTTGTCTCGTTCACGAGAAAGAGCGAGGCTTAGAACTGCAGGTCGTGCGTTTATTCCAAGTGGGGACGTAATCAAGCTCTTTCGGATGTACGCATTTGGTGCCCACAAGGTACGCATTCGTTCGCCATGCACTTAATATGAGATTTCATACCATCAGTATTGCCTCTCGATCCACGATTGGACAGAGTTTCATCCTAGGAATTCAGAAGTACATCGTCTCACCTTTTTGGGCGAACCACATCCTTTCACGCCCCTTCCTCCAACCATCCCGGCCATTCTTTCATATCTCACCCTTACACCTCCACCGGACCAACGTCAAGTATTCACATCAATGACCTCTACTATGGCCCACGCACATCCAGAATTTGAGCTAGAATATACACGGGGGATAGAGCTGGGCAAAGTAGAACTGAACCACTGCTTTTATGAGGCATATCGATCAGGGAGGTGTGCTTTCTACTTTTTTTCACGTGATCCGAAAGTTCAAAGGAGTTTACAGTATACGCGGTGTTTGGGAAGGAATGTTTGTTGTAAGCTTTAGTCTCATTTTCATGCCCATCCTAATGACTTTCGCTCCATAGTTTGCAGATTTTACTGTATATACCCAGCTCCTTGCCGGTGCGCCGCCCTCAATCGTTCAAGATCAACATTTCAGTAAACATCGTCAAATTTGGACCTTACGCGAGTACCATTTATATGCCAACGATGAAGGCGACAATAATGCAGACGACCTTGGTGATTTGCATTCTCATCGACCTATTCCGCCAGGAGAACCTCTTCGTTCGTACTTTCCCGCTGGAACTCGCCTTCGAGAGTCCGCAGCTGGTGTAGAAGCACGTTGGGACGACGATGGTCCTGCCATGCTATATATCCCATTAAAAGAGGGCCACACTCAAGTCCAGTCACAAAGGCTCATCGACGTGCTCGTGATAGGCGAGGTCTGTCAACCCCTTGCTATGGCTACAGTGTATTAACATTTGTCTCAGTCCCATTCCTCTTGGGGTCAGTGCCGTCTCCTTGGCAGAATCCGGCCATGTGATGGCTTCATTAGCTTGACCAAAGAATATGTAAGTCGCTTGGAATTTTTGATTATTAGGACCTCTTGCTGATTTAAATTTTCCGCTGCCAGATTGATGGCTCGCGTGGAAAGTGGGTTTATCGAGGATATCTTGTTGGCGACACCAATCCACATTTGGCTGGACGCTGGAGGGACACTGTGACTCCGGCAGACGTGATAGGCTATGAAGGTTGCTTTGCAATGAGACGGCGTAGTTAGATGTACTAGAGCGGTAAAAGTGTTTGCCTGCAAACAACCACTCCTGGTATGTTTCGTTTTGGTCCGTGGAAACCGCTCACAACAAATTCCGACTTGATGGGCACTCTTGATTCATTTCCGATGAGTTGTTACTGTCTTTGTAAAGGCAAAAATTCAAGTCTCTAGAGGCTTGGAAACATCACACCGATCTCAGGTTATCAGAAGGGAAGGAATCGATTCGATACTTTATCTTTAATAACAAATAGGATTGAGGTTAACATGAACAGGTCACAGTGTCAGAAGTGCTAATGATACATGCAACGGAGCCAGAGACAACAGGATGCAGAAAGACACAGCACAAAACACGGGGTATCCAGATGCGAGCAGTCGAAACAGTCAAGAGCGAGTGAAGTTGGATGCTTGATGTGATGCTGGGGAATATCGCTGGGAGAAGGGAGGAGGCTTGTGGTCACTACGGATGATGTTAACTGTATACAGAGTCAGGTGAGAGCTCCTTACACTGTGAGCAGCGCAGTAGAGAAGTAAATGAGCCGGAGCAAGGATTTTCCTAGCGTTTGCGCATGTGGTACCAGGGGGAGCAGCTTGACAAGGACGTGGATAATCGACTCGGGTGCGGCATACTTGGCAAGTTCCTTGGAGGATTTCACACATCTCAGGAAGGAGATTTGAGTTCTTTGTGAGGATAACAAAGCTCATCCCGTTCTGAGGTTATATACACCAACCACTACTGCTTTTCCTTAGGCAGAAATGGAGGGTGGAAATGCCCAAACAAAGCGAGCCCACACCATAGCTGGCTCAGAGCAGAGATAAACCATGCGGGATAGCAGAAAATTCCGAGTACCGACTAATAATTTTACGAGACAAAGACGGAGTTACGAATTGGCGTTGCCCATCCGAGCTCATGCGTGGCGGGTGCTTCCCACGACACAGAACTAGAATGAAACATGGCAGAGGGAACAACTGTAGATGTATCCTAGTCAAGTGAGCTTAACAAGAAGTTACGAGAGGTAAATCAAGGGCTTGTGTTGAGTGATGGTAAAACGAAACGGAAAACAAGGCAATTCGGGTGCTATTGTGCTCTCCTTCCATCCTCATCCTGCTGATCTGTGGGTGCTCTCGGCGAATTACTTCACGATGCGATTAGTGGCTCCAGACACTGGCCAGATCCCCAACGACTTTGTTGTGTATCTTGGTATGGCTTCTTGTAGTCTCATTATCGGGTACTTCTCACCTGCGATTCTGTTAGGCGGACATTGGGCTACTAGATTATGGGGCCTTTGGCAGTTTTGGTTCTTTTTACGTGGCCATTATATTGTCGCGCATGTTCCTGGCTCTCTTTTCGACCGCTTTGACGTTTCAGGGCCCCACGACGATCCAGCAGCGTTTGAACGAGTTGCACGAGCGAGTGACTGGGGAGTCGAATTAGTGGTGATTGATCTCCCATATCTTATTTCCAAGTTACAGTATGACTCATAGATTTAGATGCCTGGTTTGAGAGGCGTTGTACCGGGAAAAACCAAACATATATTATACAACGAACAGACGCGTCGTTGGGTCCATCTCAGGGACAATGATAGGATTTCCACATCCCACCTTCCCAAATCTTTGGTGTGTTGATCATTAATTATTTTTTTGTTTTTCTCATATTTTATTAGACATCTTTACCTCTTTGGAGGGAGACGGTCTCCATCGACGAAATTCATGTTATTCATCACGCCTCGGAAAGTGATCCAGTTCGACAAATCGGGTTGTGGCGTGGAATGGAAGTTGGTCAGTCGAACAAGCTCAAGATCGCCATCCTCTGTGCCTCATTTCCATTCAATTAGAATTACTCATTGGCTGGGACCTGGAATCTTTTCGTTGGATAAACTTGTGGTGGTCGAGGCTTCATACACTCCACGCTCTCGGTCTGGAGGCAGAATTCACCTGGCCAGTCCTCGCACATGTCTTTGACGCAGACGGTTTTTATGTTGGGCTTATTCGAGAAAAGGTTGGCGGGCGCGAACCAACCTTCGACGATGTTTCTCTTCTGTATGCAACATGTACAGCTGCGCTGAAACATGGCATCGCGTTTTCTGGTATACAGTACCAAGCACGAGTTACCGATGATAATAAAATCAGATTTTCTGGTTCGTGGATAACTGCTCTATCTATATTGTGCTCATCTCCTATAGATGCGCACTGTCGAATCACCAATCCAGCAGATCCTGACTATCAGGATGTTGTCGATGGCGTCTTTAACGAACTATCTCAATTCGTTCAATGCTTGCGGCAACCAACGGGATTATTTGCAGAGGATGGCAACCACCCGTATTTTGCTTTTCGGAGAAAGTCAACCTTTCTCATTCTTTATCTTCCTGAAACTGTCCCACTTCCCGTGCGCTCACCGCCCGAATGGTGGTCAGATTACCACATTAACTACTTCTATGAAACATTGCGGCGTTTCTCCCGTGGACTACATGCCAACGACAATCACCGAAAGCACCGAGACAAGGATCATAAAAGTCAAGGCCGGACAGCAGTTGTGAGCGTCACTCACCACAATTCGACCACTTACAATACACCTACATGGTCTCAGTCGTCGGTCGATGATAGGCCATTGTCTTCGAAGCAATTATCGATCCTCGTTTCCTCCGGTCGGAAGAAAACACCTTATTGTCGTATTGGAGAACCTCGTAATGCCCAAGCATCTAGAGCAGTACTTCAAGCACCCGAATGGTAATACTGTACACATTTCCGTCTCTTTTGCCGGCTTCCCTCTATCTCTTTAATCTGTTCTTTATAGCTGTTTTGTTTTATGCTCTATCTACATACCTGTTTGGGGGCTATTTCTCCCTCTCTTTTTTATACCTAAATGGATGTGTACATATCCACTATTGTACCTACTTACGCGATCCCCTTTTCCTATTTTCAAATCCAGGAGCAACTGATCCTTTAGGCATGAATGTAACATAAGGAATTCGTTCCTCACGTCCCTAAACCCGCGGCACTGAAGGCACCCAGATCCGCCATAAACATACAAAGCACGTCCGCTGCGTGTACAATACGATCAGAAATAGGTGAGCGTCAAGTTACACAAGCCTTGATCACATCCACCACCTGAATTCAGTACCTCTCTTTACAGATCGCACCATTGCTCAAATTAAGGCTTCCAATCTTTCTAAAAAGTATGTTCTATCGTTTATCTATAGTATTTATTTAACACAGCAGCTTTGGACGAGGAGTTACATACGCTGCGCTCCTCCTTAGAGATGCTTAATTTTCGTAGGTCCTCAAATGTCGCTGAGAAATTTGAATTTATTTGCAAGCTCACGCAGTCCCCTTCGCCCAACAATACTGCAATTACAGTAGTTCTCTTAGTTTTGTCATCTCTATGAGGTTGTTTCCTCCGCCGCGAGTCGGTGGTTCTTCGGCTCTTGATCCGACACGCTGAGATCGCCTCATATGTTACAACATATCTGTCCTAACGGTTTAAAGACAAGCCGCCAGGGCCTCGAGGGCTTTTTCTCGCCCACCACCATCTTCACGAGCAGCCAACTACCTTTTCATGTCCAATTCCGATCCCGAAAAGGCAATGGAATCTGGCGAAACAGCCGCAACCACTGTTTCCAAATCTCCTGAACCTGATGGCGAACTCAACGTGCCTGATAAGAAATATGAAGTGGCTGACCAAAGTGAGTCAGACAGAATGGCCTGATCTTCATCTGAGAGTACCTCCCAGCAAATTATCTGCCTACAAAACAAGTTGTAGGAGTTTTCGTTGGTCTCTCTATTGCTTTGCTATGCTCCTTTATGGAGCAAACAATGCATGTTCTTTTGCTTTACTTTCAACCTCCCAATACCGACGAGTCAATTCAGAGTAGCAACAGCATTACCCCGCATCACATCGGAATTGCAAGGCGGAAAAGGAAGTCAGTGGGTTGCCACAGCATATCTGTTGACAAGGTAAGCCTTTCCCCCCCCCTACTTATTCGAATAAAGGAGTTATGCGGATGCTGGATTCTCACAGCCTAGCTTTTACACCATTCTATGGACGATGGTCTGATATTTTTGGACGAAAAGCGGTTTTACTCTTCTCCCTGGCGACCTTTTGGATTTTCTCCCTTGCATGTGCCCTCGCTCAGAGCATGATTCAGGTATGCATCCTTGAAGTCCATCAATACCAGTAGCTCACTGAACTTTAGCTAATCGTCTTTCGGGCACTCCAAGGCATTGGCGGTGGGGGTATGCCTTTCTGAACTTTAAATGTTTGAAGCCAATGATTTATTCGTTTTGGCAGCTCTCATTACCCTTGTTTTAATCATTGTCGCAGATGTAACGACTTTGAGAGAACGTGGTATGCCTCGTCTTCAAATTTCTCCAGAGCACCTCACAAATCTTCCCCAGGAAAATATCAGGCGATCAACGAAATTGTTATAGCATTCGCAAACGGTATTGGACCCATACTTGGTGGGGTGTTCTCAACGTAAGGCTCAGCTTGGTCCCTCTATTTGAATAGTACTTGAATGCCGCCCTCTAGGTATACAACATGGCAAGCATTATCCTAATACCAGTCTTCTCATCGATCTCGCTTGCTGAAGTTTGGTCTTTCGGTCTCTTCTCGATCATATTTTTTTTTACCTATGCAGGCGCTGGTAAGCTTTATTTTTTTAGAGGGATATAATCACTTAATATCGAGGAGGTGCTTTTGGATCAACTTACCGCTTGGTGGCTTAGCCATTGCTACCTCTATTCTGCTCATTCCCTTCAAACCAATCCCGGGTGGGATCAGGGATAAACTTGTCAAGATTGATTACACTGGCTCAGGGCTTACGATTCTGAGTTCAGTTCTTCTCATAGTAATTTTATCAGTCGCGTTTGGAGGATGTGTAGCTGATTTATTTCGTGCAGTTGGGTTTGAGTTGGGGTGGGGTGACATATGGGTGGGATTCCGTACCTGTCATTGTCTCATTAGTTCTCGGCATTGTGATCCTCGGTGGCTTCATAATATGGGAATGGCGGGGTGCCAAATTGCCAATTGTGCCTGGTTAGTAGCAGTTTCATACCCCATTTCAAGTTCCATCTTCTGAATTTACTGAACAGTTCATATTTTTGCTAATCCGACTGTTCTTGGAGTATACATTGCAACGCTCATGAAGTATGTAAATTTCCTTTCTTCGAGCGCAAGTTAAACATCGAAAAACATTAGTGGAATGGCATTTTTCTCGGTTGGTCACGGCACCTTCTTGTTGGTGCATGCCTACATAATCATTTTAGGTTCTATTTTATATGCCACAGCTGCTGCAACTTGTTCGGAGCACCACCCCTCTCAAAGCGAGTGTCTTTATGCTACCGTTTCTTTTCGTTATCCGTATGTCTTCCACACTCTCGATCTTTAGATTTTAACTAAGCAGCCATTGAAGCTATTTTCGTCTTCATTCATGGTGACTCGTCTATTTCTCTAATACGCTTTTCCATTTTTAATCGGAAGTAGGTCAAATCGTGACTAAGACGGGCAAATACAGGCTATCTATTTTGTCGGGGTATGCGCTGTGGGCAGTTTCTCAAGGACTGCTCTCCACGGTGGACCAACATTCGGGTAATGGCGAAATTATTGGGTTTCTGCTCATGGGAGCGGTTGGAGCTGGCGGAACATTTCAGACGTAAGTGCATGTACTAGGACATTCTTGGTTGCTTTATTTCACGCTCTAGGGCACTCGTCGCTGCGCAAGCCGCCGTACCCCGGAGCGAAATGGCCGTGGTCACCGGTATCCGTAACTTCCTTCGTCTCTGGGGATCCTCCATTGCACTTGCAGTGTGTGCCGCACTTGTCAACAACACACTTCGGACGGGGCTGAACGGCCTTGGCTTTGACGAATTACAAATTTCTGAAATCCTAAATGACCCTACTGTAATCAATCATGCTGCCTCTAACTTCACAGCCGAACAACGCCAGATGATCATCGACTCTTACACTGTTGGCTTTCGTCGGATTTTCTATATGACCTCTGCATGCATCGCTGTGGCTTTCTTTGCGAGTTTGTTCCTCATCAAGCAGCACGAACTCGAGAGGGCTGATGATAAAGAAATCAAGAGTGACGTGAAAGAACGGCTGAGAATTAAGAAAGAGGAAAAAAGAGCCAGAAAGGCCGATGGGGCGCCCAGCTTGAATCCTGGTGACCCTTCTAGAGCACTACCCTAGCATCTTAATAGACTGTACAGCTTAGAGTAACACTAAGTTGTTAAGGCATCAAATTTATCCCTGGAACCGTGATACATGCCCGTTGAGGACCGCCGACTGCTGAATAAGAGTTGGAAGCAAAGCACAGCACAGCACGTGAGAATGACGGAAGACTATATAAAAACGCCGACAGTGGTGGCCAAAGCTTACCATAGTCCCCATCTTGTCTGTTACTTCCACACGCCTACCTTGTCTGATTTTGATTATCCCATGCTAGGCATTTTGAAATCTCTCCTCCCCTTCACTAGTCGTGCCATTGATCCGTCGCATTTTCGTGCTTCAATGACTTCAAGTGAGAACCTCTAGAGGTCTGAACTTCCGAAGAGGGATAGCTGATATTTTCTGTGCATTATAGACGCATCCGCCGTCGATATCGCTATCTTTGCTTCTGGGTATGTTATATTATTCTAAACGAGACATTTTTGCTCATCGCGCATGCAACATAGGTGTTTTTGGGGCACTGAGCACATCTTCCTCAAACATTACCCTCCAGCACAGAATAAGGGAATATTAAAGACTGCAGTTGGATATACTGGTGGTAAAGAAGATTCCACGAACCCCAGTTATAAAGATGTATGCTCCGGAAAAACATCCCATGCTGAGTAGGCTACAATCTGGTTCCTTTGATTCTCTTTGAGCTCAATATGTTTTAGAGCTGTTCGCATCGAGTTTGATCCTGGTGTTGTAACTTATGATGAGCTCGTGGGTACGTTGGTTTCAGCATTTGTCAGTCTGCTTTATTCTGAACTCTGGCCAGAATTCTTCTACAGGACCCACGATCCTACGACCGTCAACCGCCAAGGTGGAGACGTAGGCACTCAATATCGTTCATCAATCTTCACTTCCTCTCCAGAACAAGAAGAGATTGCCAAACGTGTAACTCAAGAAGTGCAAGAGAAGCACTTCACCCCTAAAGGCAAGACCATCGTAACCGACATACTTGGCGCTGGACCTTGGTGGGATGCTGAGGAATATCACCAACTTTACTTATTCAAGGTACTGTTCTCATGAGTATAAGCTTCTTCATTTCTCACATACGGACAGAATCCGGACGGATACCAGTGCCCCACACATCGACTGAACTGGTAGAGCAGTCAGCTGAGGTGAAAGAGGCGGCCCCTGGCTCAAATCTATCCTATATTTTCTTCGTCGAACTACCAGTCAACTTGTATATTCGTGTATTGCTTTTTACTTGGATTTTGTAGTCGCTTTAAAAGATTAACCCGTGACGCTGAAGCCACGTGACCGTACCTTAAAAAGGATCAGCGTCAAAATTTTGTATCTTCGATTCTTCCACAATCAAAACGCCGATGAAGATACATCTGGTGCAGTGTTCGAGCTCGACCCCTGCCTTAGGGTGGTGCGGTTGGCTATGATAACGCACGTCCGGCACCACTCTCCTTGTTACTTCGTAAAGGGACGTGCGGGCGGCATCTGAGGCGGCCTCACTTCTGGGGTTCTTGGTTGAAGAAGAGTTTGTTCTTATACCTCCAATGCCATTTGCCTGTGTTTCCTGGCCAATCTTCCGTTGTATCTTATGGTCTTTATAGCAGAGCTGCAGGATAACCAGACGGAAGAAGGATGAGACACAAAATCAAGTAACAGCGGTACTCACGCCGCTATTGTACTGAGAACAAGAGGTTTGCTCCTTTCGCAGCTCAAGACACAATTCATGACTTTTTGATGTTATCGATGTTGAGCAGGCGCGCTGGTCAAAATACACGCATAACACTACTAGGTCTTGCCAAAAGTTTCCGGGCACCGGGTCATTTTTTATTTTCCTTCACAACATGCTGGCTTCAATTGATTAGATATATAATTTAACACTTATTTTAACCCCCATGCGCCTTTGTGCCAGCCTGTAAAATATGTGATATTCAAGTAATACACGCGCCCAGGTCCACTGATGAATTTGCCACCATTCCTCCTTGATAGCGGCAATAAAATCTTCCAGGACTATAAGCTGCTGTTTAAAGATTGCTATACATCTCTTTCAGATATCCTGAAGTTGTCACATGGAGAAACGTTCTGTGGCTTGGTAGAAAGAGGGAAAGTCGGAACGCTGTGGGTTCAAAATCCTGATTCACGAAGGACATCTTTCCGAACTTGGCTCCTGCAACTCTGACACTAGCTTCGGACCGGATAAAACAAATGTCATGTTTTAGGAGAGGGTTGGTGTAATGCATACGTTGATGGTCGGGAGGCATGGTTGTGGTGGTCGGGAGGAGAGACGTCAACTGCTCCCGCCCGGAAACTTTTGGCAGGACCAAGTACGGCATGGACCTAGACCTGTCCTTCAACTTTCTACAGCTAGTTGCAATCAGTCTCATTGCTCAGACGGGAAGAATTAACAATACTGGTTGGTAATAAAGAGATGAGCATGCGATGGCTACCCCGTCGATGGTTTAGATTAAGAGAGGCGTAATTACATAGGATTGAATATAGAGGTCACTACCTAATATTCTGTTTTATGACATCTGAGTTTATGTCCATTCTTCCATGCCCATGTCTGACAGTCCTGGCTGCAATATCTGGAGGTAGTTTGGTCAAAAGGGAAAAAATGGTGCTGAAGCGTAACGGTTAGACATACCGAATCGTTTTGCAATTGGCACAACGATGCTGAGGATATTCGTCGCACATATCCCGTCCTGCACACAAGGTCTCCGTCTGGTCAGCCAAATACTGCTTTGTCGAGTTGACAAAGAAAGCTGGCTGATCAGGAGGTGAGGGCATGTTGTCGATACTTTCCAGCACCCCAACAAGCCGTTGGAGCTCAATCTGCTGGAAATTATCAAGCTCGTTTTCGGATATTTGCTGGATACTCCCTGTCCAAGTACGAAGAAGACTCCTAGTTGATAGGTCGATAGATGCCCGGTCATCGTCGCCTTGTTCTGGAGGACACCAAAACAGCAGATCTATGATAAATGAAGCAATGTGTCCAGGCCCACTGGGATGGAAAGATTGAATGGCAGGATTTGAGCTCGAGACCAATGATGCTACTAGTTGAGCAAACCCTGTACCGCTCTCGGATATAAGATATTTGCGGAGGTAGACATTGTCTTTCGGACCGCCCATAAGTGTGAGGATACAGATAAGATATGAAGCCCATGTCCTTTGCGCAGAGAACGAGAGATTTTTTAAGGCAGAATGTAGTGCAGGAAGATAACGAGCAGCAAAGGTTGACCACATGTCGACTTGAAAAAAATTGGGAAACGGTGCCATTGCGCTGAGCTGTTAAGATATTGGGATTTGATTAGCACAGGCTGGAGTAAAATGTATGACATACCTGCATTCGTAAACTCTTCTGTTGAGCTTCGTCCATATCAACGCCTGCACCAAGCTGGTGCTGAGGAGTCAGCAGTGCGTTGTCGGCTAGCATTGCAGCGAAGGCGTTCATTTCAGGAAGCCATTCGTCTGCTTTGTATACTTTTCCCAAAAACTTGAAGTCGGATGAGCCTGAAGAAGACGGTGTCCGGGCAGTAGCCATGGAAGTCAGATTCAGGCAAAATTGTGGAGCAAGCGTCGCGCTTCGTCACATATCATGAAATTCGTGACATGGATACCAAATATCCGTGGCACAGTCAACTTGAGGATATCATTTATTGACATATGTGCCTATTGCCTCAGTGTAAAATGTTCCCGACGGTGTACTATCCCAAAAAAAAAACGCGATGAACGGCGCAGCATACATTCCCTGTCTCTCCACAAAATAAAATGTTTCCTGTACTATATGGTCTCCCACTAGGAGTTTGTATTCAAGCAACGACGTTAATGTGCTCTTCGTGGCTGTCAAACCCTGTGGCTAGTAAGAGCCCTATTGTGTCTGGGCTAGTGCTAGGTGTCTAAGGGCAAAGTGTGAAGATAAGCGAGAACAATGTACAGTTATGGTTAAGTTACGAATCGAGAAAACCACTCCATGCGGTAGACCGTAGGAAGGGGAATGGATTGTCGTTTGCAGAAGTGTAAATATGAATTATGCTACAGCTTGGATTGTCTTTGAACTTTTCTCTGACCTCGCTCTAACATAGGTTTCAAAGATTTCTTTTTTTTAATCCTGAATCAGCACTTCAATGGTTCGACAAGATTTGGACAGACTTACAGCATATGCAGGAGTAATTTCCGCTTCATTATTCATTGGCTCTCCTTTGACTTTCTCCCATAAAGCCTCGTACGCCTTTCCGTTGTAAACACCAAGGGCAGAGTCCAGTTCCCAGTCAGTCAACGCGAATGCATCGCTAAGACCAATGCTCTCTGGAAGAAGTTGTAAGCATAGGTCCTTAATAGCCATCCGAAGGGAATAGGTTGGGTCGATACGCTCGGTATTTGGAACTATGAGCGCGAACGAAAGCAAGTCAACGAGACCACCCTCCAAAGTTGTGAGGAGGTACTATAGAAGTTTAGTATGTTTAAAGAGTTGCCAAAAAAATGAATATCTTACTAGTATATACAGCTTCTTGACAACTTGCGCAGTGTGGGCTGGCAGGTCATTTAGACTCGTGATTATCTTGAGGACCTGTGTCGCGACGAACGATTCAGTGACACCCTTTGATACCCTTGCCGCAGAAGACGCGTCAATAGAATCGTCTCCATGCTGCAGAGCCAGGCGGGCATGATTCTGCACTAGAAAGGCTGCTCGCCATTCTAGGAGCAAGACGAGTCTTGGTGCATCTGATTGCCAGTCATCAACGGACGTTGGTAGTCGCGGTGGTTCGTGCGATGGTAATAGAAGACGTAGGTATGCCGATGAAGGTGAAAGACTGGGTGCTTGTCCAGATGACGCTGACTTTTGCACAGACTCCAACGTTTTCAGTGCTCCACGGACGACTTGAAGGTCAAGAACAAAGTTGTCACCTTCAAACCTATCGGAAATATAAAATTGAGCTCCACAAACGGCTTTCGAATACTTACGTTGCAGCAGGCAAATAGTCAGCATACGTTCGACCAACCCCAGCATATGCACTGTAACCATGTCCTCCCATTGATCTTCGCGCGGTCTCAAGATCCGTGATAGTTGACGTCGTGGTGAGAGTTTTAAGGCCACTGGTAATCGCATGCATCTCAGCCAACAGACTGGTATCGCCTTTGGCCAGCTTTTCGTTCATCGCCTCAAAGCTCTCTATCAAAGTCCTGCCCAGTCGTAACCACACGTAAGCACGGCTGAGAATGGGAAGCAGCCTGTAATATACTGCAGGATAGGTGATGACTTGTTTCTCGAGTTTGGAATTCGTCGGGTCAGGCGCGCCTTGACGGCGGACATGACAATAACGGAGGGCGACTGTAATCCCACGTGCTGTCGTAAATCCCGCACCAATAACCATGCTAGGAGGGGAAAGAGGGGATGTCAATACAAAGAAAATCAAAAGGTGAAGGTTTCGACGTACTTGGATCGAATGTACAACATGCCACCATAGCTAATTTTCGCATGGGGTGGTTTCACATAATGACCTTCATCCGTTACCTGAGAGAATTTATCGAGCATGTTGGATTTTGGGATTCTGACATGGTCGAAAACAGCAAATCCATTGTCGGTAGTTGCATAGCCAGCCAAGGCTTTCGGCCCAATGTCGCCCCATAGTTATGCCAGGTAAAGGTTTGTGGTCTTCCATTGACCTAAGCGGAACGAAGAAAAGGTGAGGTCCCACATCCCGTAATCCAGCGGGGGAAGGAAGAAGTAAACGTGCTTGGACAACGCCATGTGTTGCCGTCCTACCAAGGGCTCCGATCCACCACTTGGCTGCGGTAAGACTGGGAGAGTGGATCTCAAACTCCTTCGTTTCAGGAATATACGTTGCCGTGGTTTCGAGTTTGGCTACGTTAGAGCCATGACCGAGCTCAGTCTGAAGATACGCTCCAAAGATTCCGCCGTTTTGAGCCAAAGGCACGAATTCTTCGGCAAGAGGTCCTCTGGACTGAGAAGCAAAGACTGGAGAGAATGCCGTAACATGCAGAGCCATCGGGAGCGATTCGTCAAGCAAATTAGACGCAGCAGCTGTCTGGGCAGCAGTCCAGCCGTGCTCGTCTTTCAATTCGTAAAGTCTACGATAGTTTAAGCGACATGTATCCGTGAGAAGATCTAGCTCACCTTTTTATCATATCAATTCCTCTGTGATATTTTCTGTCCGCGACAAGTACTCTCTAGCCGTAGGTTAGACACTCCGTCAATGGCACGTTTCGTTTATGATCTTCACCTCCTGGACTTGTCGAAAATCGGGTCTTTGGATAGAATATCGATGATATGGGTTTTTGCAACGTAAGCCAATTCAGAGCCTTAAATTTAGGTCAGAGCTTTGTGA
>JAJTUO010000292.1:0-22513 GCA_021399455.1 Flagelloscypha sp. PMI_526 | reverse complement strand
CGCGGGGAGAAGACTGTCCAACCGTTCAGCTCCTCTCCTACTTCTTCGTCCGTTTCGGCCCCTTCTTACTCAACCCTTTCACAGCATCAGTTCGCTTTGCCCTCGTACCTTCACCAGCTTTTCCCTTCTGACCCAAATCTTTCCCAAATGCACCACCGGATCGCAAAACCTTTTGTTTCTTCTTCGACCTCGTCTTGCTTTAGCTCGTATGGGTTCAGGTATTCCAATCTTGGCTGGGCGATTGGCCCTTTTTGCGGACCGAATAGCAGCATCTGTCGCTTTGTCATTCGCATCTTCCTCCAGCGCTAGCTTCCTTCGCTTGGCTTTGCGTGAGAGGCCGGAGAATTGTCCTCGTTTGATGTCTGTTAGATCTTGTGAGATCTTTATGAAGCGAGAGACAAAGATAGTTAGCATACTTCAACTTCGTCGTGCCCTGCTTTGCGCTTTGAACTGCGGCAGAGTTCCCGGTTTCGTACTGCTTCTTACTGAGGGCTGCAGTGATATTTAGTTTGAAAGAGACGGTTTTGGCAATAATATTACAGACCTTGAGCTTCAGCTTTCTCTTTTCCGCTTTGGAACCATGTGCGAGCAGGTCGAGAGAATATCTCTGCCTGGTGATCCATCATGTTTGCCCTTTCTGCAATTCCATCTCAGCACGGGCTAGCTGTAGAAAAAGTCAATTTCAAGGATTCAAAAAAACAATTGAAATTTCAAACTTTACCTCTTTCTCTTCTTTCTCCTCTTTCATTACCTCGGCCACTTCATCCTTCATATCATTCAATCGTGAGAACCCACTTGCTCACTGCTTCAGTCGGCTACAATACGATGCCGAACTTGATCTCAGCAGCGCATGCTTGATTGCTGCCTTCAGCATCTTGCGGTCACCTTCGCCAACTAATGTAACAGAGCTGGAGTGAAGATAAAGGCTCATCTATTAGATAGGAGTATATGATATTCACGTACCGGCCCTGTTCGCCTGCTCTTGCTGTACGGCCGACGCGGTGCAAATATTGGGCTAGGTCGCTGGGCATATCGTAATTAACGACAGTCTCAATACCTTTAATGTCGAGACCTCTTGAAGCGAGGTCCGTAGCCATTAAGTAATCAATGGTACCATCCCTGAATTGTTGCAATGATTGAAGGCGCTGCAGAACATATGAAAAATTACGGGAAATGACGGTTTGTGCAGCATCGTACCTGTTCTTGGGAAAGATCACCATGAAGTTCTCCGCACTTCATTCCACATAGTCCAAACACAATACGAAGCTGATGGGCAAGCTTCTTGCTTCGTAAGAAGACGATTGTCTTGGTCTTGAACGTCCGCTTGCAAAGGGTAACAAGAATAGCAGAACGATCTGCTTCTTTCTCCGCACGCACTCTGATAAACTCTTGGATCAGACCTCGTGCAGTGCTACGCTTAGGGTCCACAAACAATCGAGCTGGCTTGTTCAATGACATTCTAACAAGCTCATCCACAGAGTCAGTCATAGTAGCAGAAAAGAGCATTGTTTGTCGAGAAATTGGACATGACTTGACAATTTCGGCTAATTCGTCCGCGAAGCCTTCAGACAACATTCTGTCCGCTTCGTCTAGAACAAGAATATCGAGAGCGTCTAGAGTGAAAGACGCTGCGTTATGGATATGGTCGATAAGACGACCTGGTGTGGCAATGACAATATCAGGTCGTTCTCGAAGAGCAGTCTCTTGCGCTTTCGAGGATAAGCCGCCTGAATTAGGTTAGTAAACGTCGCCTGTAGCCTTTTTGAAAGCGCACAGACCAACGATGAGACAGAGACGGATGTCAGTGTGGGCAGCCAACTTCGTCCCGACATCGTAGCATTGGACAGCTAACTCACGTGTCGGAACAAGTATGAGGCAACGAGTTGCAGCGGCCTTTTTGCCCTTTTCTCTGTACAAGAGACGCTCTATCATGGGGATGATGAATGCTGCAGTCTTCCCGGAGCCAGTCACTGCGTTTCCAACGATATCTTTTCCCAGGAGTGCAACTGGAATAGTCGCCGCTTGTATAGGTGTAGGTTTTGAGAAGTTGAGAGTCGTAAGGGCCTTGAGAAGCGGCCGAGAAAGATTCATCGTAAGGAAAGACTTGTGCGTTTCTGTTCCAATGTCCTCCGAGTCAAAAAATGCAGCTTTACGCTCTTCTTCTTCATCCTCAAGGTCATTTTCGTCCTCGGAGTCAGAGCCAGAATCGGAACCAGAGGAACCACCGTCTGGTGGGTCCTCCGCGTCGTTCGAGTCGCTGTGATTCTCCAGGTCCTCTTGTTCTTCATCTGACGACGCCAAAGGATCGTCTGATTCGTTGCCATCTTGAATACCTCCCCAAGAGTCATCGTTGTCTTCGCTCGCATCATCCTCATTGTCAGAATCTTCTACAAGTTCGCGTTTGGGTTTTCTTTTCCGTCGAGCGATAATATCGTCAACAGATATAGGGGTCTAATAAAGAAGAGATTAGGCTAAAGCCCCAAAATTCGGAGAACTAAAGATATACCGGCTTTGACCCAGCAGTCACGGAATCAACAGACGCTGTGGCAAAGTCCAAGTACGGATCGCCAGAGATGTCGAATACAAAATCTGGGTCAAGTTGGCCGTCTAAAGCAGTATCTTGAGTTTTCTGCTTCTTATTCTTAGGGCGTTCGTCCTCCGAGTCTGATTCTATTGTCATGACATAGTCAGCCATAGTGCGGTGCCTTCGACCGGGAAAAAAGTTGGAGGACTGGAAGAGAGTTAAAATTAGCAGCACTTCTGGTTCCGGCATTCATTGCAGCTCGTAAAATGACCCAGAACAGTCCTCCTAACTTCACTCCTCAGTGGACTTGCAAGTACAAAAAACGTGAGAAATTACAACGATGCGAATCAAGTAGTAATCCTTGTTTTTATGATAGCCAAAACCCCGCTTGAGGAATGTTTTCAGGTCGCTTGTATGCTTGAATTCAGCCTCAACTCAGCTTACTTATAGGCTCAAAGTACTCTATGCTCATATACGGTATGGAATCATCCAGCTATATCAGACCTTTCCGGCTTAGATATTTTCCATGCAACGAGAACTGTGGCATTCCTGCTGGACTCTTCATCCCAATGGCTGATCCCATTCTTCCCACCTCTGGCCTCTCTCCCTCCAGAGCTTCATTTTGGCATTGATTCTGTCATTGGTATACCATCTCGAACTTTCTTGCCTTCTCTACAAGATCTGAAATGGGGCATATTACAGGTGCGGTTCTCCCTGCCGCAGGGTGACGTCATAGGACTTCTCCTTGGATTGTATCAAGTCATCCTGAGCTTATTCTTTGGCATATCTTTCCAAACGTTTATTATCATGGTGTGTATCACTTCGAAATGATTTTTATCTACCTCTATCCGCTGATGTTGCCTCCTGGAACAGTGTGGATACCTTGTCATAGATGCACTCATTGGTGTAATCCCAATCGTAGGAGATTTTATGGATGTCGCGTTTAAAGCGAACATTTACAACCTTCATCTCCTCGAGAAGGAGCTGAAGAAGGGCCGTTACGCTCCTATGATAGTTTTTGCTTCGCCCAACGACTGGATTCCCAGGCCAAAACAGCGCACAGGCTGGCGACAACGATGGCCTAAGTTTTGAAGCATTCGGCCACGAACCACACCTACGTTGATTTGATTCTTAGTTCTACGTTGAGCCCTTTAATTTACATACAATAATAGTGCACTAGCTGTTGGTCCAGGACGAAGAAACTACTAAAGTCTGGTGGCAATATGAAAAAAAACAAAAACAAAAAGCAGTGGTAAAGATAGCGAAATGTGATTCCAACAACGAAGAGAAAAAAAGAGGAAGCTGTATCGTCAGATCAGCAATGGAGGGGAATTGCGCATGCTCTCATCGACCGATAGAAAATAACTTCTTGAACAAGGCACCTTGACCCACAGGCGGACCACTTTGCCCAATGGTCCCACCTTGACCTCCGGCAACAGCCGTGTCATCCCAATCAGAGTCAAGTTGAGACAATCTGGCGCTCTGTGCCTTGTCATTCATGAGATAAGGTGTGTTGAGTAGCACTCGGATATGATCTCGTTGAGGGAACTTGTATTCGTTTTCCAGTGATGCCCGACATTGAGCTTGACAAATCGTCGTGGAGCTAATGAAGCGACCCATCATGTTGAACTTGCCCCAGTGGATCTTCGTTGGGTCTTGTGGATCTATATCGTCATTGCCCTCGTTTGCTTTGATGAGGTCTGCCATATGAACTTCTCTGCAAAAGGAAAGGCATGAGAACGAGAAAGGTACGAGGAATGAACTACGGACAAAGCAGGAATACAAGCACCCTTGGTGTTCCTCAGGGCAAGTCGATACGCTCGGTGAGCTCTAGCGGGATGTAATAGCACCCTCCACGACTGAAGATTTTTTGCCATCTCAGGCGATCGATTCTGCAGAATATTTGTATCCTCGGTAGTTCCACCATGGATACCAGCTAAGAATGCGCGCAAGGCAGAGTAGTTACTCAATGACCGAAGTTTTTGAGCAATCTCGACGAGCTTCTCAACCTGCCGTGCACGCTGCTTTGGTCGGTCGTGACATAGGATAAGGGACGTCACCCTAGAGTATTTTAAATATCAGCCGCGGAAAGAAGGGTTACATCGAACTTACCAGTCTCCTAGCCGATTTGAAATCTCGTTGAAGGCGACCAGAGTATCTTGCCTTGGGTCCTTCTTACCGGAAGTAAAGGTAAACTTCAGCCAGTGGCGAGGCTATTAATAAAGTCAGCAAAAATCCTATGCCAATGAATAGCACCTGTCCCTACCTCAATGGCTAAGAAAGCCTCCACCTCTATTCTCGTAATTTCTTGCGCAATTTCTCCGGAATCAATGTTGAGTAGATCCGTGGAGATGCTTCTCAGCGCGGCTAGCTGTGTTTTTGATACTGTCTCTACGGAGTCGATCTGTCCACCGCTCAGCGGTGTTCGCGTCGGTACGCTGGATTTACGCTCTCGTAGCGGGGCCGTGGGTGCAGATGCATGTGTAGAGGTGGACGAACTTGACTTGCGCGGTACAGGTGGGGGTACAGGAGACGCGGAAGGTACGGCAGCCGTCAGGGCCTCTAATTTATGGGGTTCATCGTCGTCCGAGTATTCATCACTCGCATCCGAGACATCATCTGGTAACACTGACCACGAAGAATCCTTGTCTTGCAAGTCGACCATCCTTTCAAGGAATGGGAGAAAGTCGGAGCCATAATGTAGGAGATAGGTTTTGGATAATATGGACTTAATGAGCGCGTTAAGCGCCCCATGTGTTCCACGAACGGCAAAGTCGTTCGCATAGTTCTGTATCCATGTTTCTAGGAGATGGCATATCCTATATCATTGTTCAGATGTCGATGGAGGTAAGGAGGAAAAGGAACATACTTCATTTGGGCATAACAGGCGAACATTGGATCTCCGGAAGAACTATCCAATTGTCGCATTCGTTTCTGCATTGCAAGAAGAATGGCTCGCGGTGTGGTAAAACGACGATACGTCAAAAGGAAGTTTGAGATGAAGGCCGGGTCGTCTCCACTAATCGCAAGGAAAAGCAGCTTGTCGAGAAGTTCGTCAAGGGTGGCCCAATGTGCGGGTTTCCTGGAAGATCAAGGAAGCACAAAATGTTCATAAGCAATGCAGATAGTCTCTTAGGAAAACAACTCACGATTCCTTATCTCGAGGGAAACTGGGGTCGTCAAGGGATGTATTAGCATCAATGCCGTTGGTAGGAGGCGAAGGGTCAGCCGCAGAATTGGGAGAGCGAATGGCCGATGTTTTTCTTAGTGAATGAGAGCTTCCATTGGACAAATTCGTGGTAAACACGGATTCTTGCCCGACGGATTTCGACCTAGCGCGTTCTGATTCCATCAACAAGTCGCCAGTGGAACGGGTTCTTGTGGGTGACTGAGGGGGACCGGGAGGTCTCGGAGACGCTGGAGAAAGGACTTGTGATGTTCTTCGAGAAGCGCCGGGTTGAAGGTTAAGAGAGGATATAGACGGTGAGGCGGTTGGTGTTGTTCCTTCAGACCATGGGTATGAAGACCTCAAGACGTCGGGTGAAGCAGGGTTTTGGTAGTCAGCATCAGCAAGAAGCCCATGAGTTCCTGATGAGAGTGAGAGGTTAAAACCTTGAAAGGAGAGTGTCCAAAAACGGAGGTTTGATGCAACTTACTTCTATGTCTCAGGGCCGCTTTCAAAATCCAATCGAATGCCTTCCTCATTTTGTCTTTACCAGCCTCGTCTGCAGTTGTGACATCAATCATGCCGTTGTGGTAAGTCTGTGTCGCTTGATAAGCGAGTTCAGGGTCTATTTCCCATCCTAAATCTGTTTTACAAGCAAGGACGACAGTTGGAAGTTTAAGGGAGCGATATCCACCTAGATCAGAGAGCAGAATGTAAGAAGGGGAGAGGGAATACAGCAAGAGACGAAGGAGAGACGTACGAAGGAGGGGCTCGACAGGGTTGAAGGAATCCCGTGAAGAAACATCGTAGCATACTATCACACCATCAGCCGGGGGCAGATTGGAGGGCCACGAGTCAGGCATTGAGTTAAGAGAGTCAAGGTCAGCTATTGGAGCTTGGGCTTCGATGATGTTAAGCGCGAGAGCCGTCGGCAGACTTTCGATGTGCGTTTGGCCAACCCTGCGCGTGTCTGGGAAGACATAATTAAAGGGATATTACGCGAGTTAGTCAGACCAACGCACAGGAAGAAGAGCCATTTGTCCCTGGGATAGGGCTATCGAGGGTTATTTGCGAAGGATCTCCTAGCTTGAACCCTTTTGCGCCTTTGTGGATCACGGTCGACTTGCCGCATCCAGGCCCACCTACCACAACGACTGTCAGGGACATGTTGGGGGGAAGTTCAATCTTTGAGAACCAAGTAATTAGATGTCGATATGTGAGAGAAAAATATATAAAAACATACTCTTGAGTGTCCATGGTGCGCGCTTCCCAAGCTCCCGCTTCGAAGCCTGGAAGGAAGCTGCCGCGGAGGCGGCCGCTGGGTTGTCCGATGGCGCTCGATATCGGGAAGACGGGATTCTAGTGGCAAGGCATCTGATGTTGACGAGGCTGGCTGACTCGCAGGACCAGCAGAAGTGTCGCCAACCATGGAGAAACGGTGTCGATGGTTGGGTGTGAGTTCCTTTAGCGCCCACTTTTGGAACCTTCAATGCTTCTACCATCCTCCTCACGGCTTTTGAGACTGACTGCAGCGCGCCACGGGCTCAGATTCACCTCGTCCAATGTTCCCGCCAAGAAGGATGAGTCCCCCGTTCTGCCTTCTCAAGCACCCAACTATCCCACCACCTGGTCGACGAACCAGCGCATCCGTCCTGGCCTAGCTTCAGGTCCACGCTTCGAACAAACGGCAATGGAATACCAGCCCAATCCTCCAAGCGCCATGGCTTTACTTTCAGAAGAGCCCATCAGAGTAGTTCATGGTCGAAAGGCTGTTTGTGACGGAGGTAAGGAATTCCCATAGACTTTTCTCTCTCGCCTTTTTTTTTTTATTCTTATTCAAAGGTGGAGGACCTCTTGGGCACCCTAAGATATACATTAATCTTGTAAATATTTTTTGCTGGATATATTTCTATTGTTTGCA
The DNA here is from genome assembly GCA_021399455.1 of Flagelloscypha sp. PMI_526. Classification (NCBI taxonomy): domain Eukaryota; kingdom Fungi; phylum Basidiomycota; class Agaricomycetes; order Agaricales; family Niaceae; genus Flagelloscypha; species Flagelloscypha sp. PMI_526. The sequence goes on along the minus strand of JAJTUO010000292.1, from coordinate 14,902 downwards.
TTTCTAACCTATTCATCAGGACAGACCTGGTCCTCGACCCTGCGGGTAAGCCCATTTTCCCTTGCTGTCTTTCTGTTCTACTTCAGTCACTTACATGACAAATTGTTTCTTAGATACTGGTAAGCTTCTCATCTTTGAGTTCACTATGCCATTTTTCGTTAATCTCAATTACAGCGGTCTTCAGTTTGAACAAGCACCTCATCACCACTGAGTTTACACCAATTCGCATACTGTTCCCAGATAAAAATACATTATTTGTCTACACTAGAGGTCCAAGCTGGGTGATACACTAGGTGAAACAAAGCAATACTGTATGAGAAACACAGATGCGCGGAATTAGGGATGAATGTGCGAAACTAAAAGAGAAGACAACCTGTTCCAAGTGTATATATGGCCAAAAACGCGTTTGGGTAAGGGAGAGCCTTCCCGCAAACACAGAAAAAGTGTACCAAAAGAAACAGAAAAGAGTGATGACTGACTGGAAAGCAGCAATTGAGGAACTAACACTAAATACGACTAAACAAGATGGAGAGAAAAAAAAGGTGAAAAAGTGCCAGGAAGGAGCGAAGTGATAACCCAAGGACACAGAAAAAAAGAAAAAATATAAAGAGGGTGGATGCCATTCAAATCTAGATGGCTTGCACAGGAACAACATCGTCCATGTCCCCAGCAAATGAGATGGGTGAATTCGGGGGATAATCGCTTCCAGCAACGGCGTCCAACTCCGAAAATGGTGGTAGTGCAGTGGGCGAAATCATTTCGTCGTCTTTGAGCAGGAACGGCGGCTGTAAAATATATTTCGATAAGCGAAAAGATGGCACCGAGGTATGAGGGAGACACACCACTTTGAATATCGGATTGATAGCAGATTTCGTCACATGAAAATTAGGACTAGGTGGGTGATGCTGAAGTTTAGGGTTAAAGTCGAATCCATGACTAACACAGGGGTCATCAGTCTGCTCCTATCACACAAACGCTTTGTGCAACTCACTCAAGGGTGGAAAATGGTGATCCAGGCGCGGCCTCCCTCCGCGCCGGTAACCGCTCGTGTCCATTCTGTTGTCCAGAGATCCATGGCGGGGCGGCGGGGGGTGGTAGGATTGGTGAGAGAGAAGGAGAGCGCTGATCGTGACCCAATGGGCTCGGATGTGGCTCCATGGTGGCCCGCACTCGGAAATCGTGCGCGAGTTGACTTTCTAAGGAGAAGGAGTTGGAAGATCTTGCTGAAGGAGGAAATTCGTCGACGGATGTTCGAAGGGAAGAGGAAGACTGCATTCGGGGCATACTAAAAAGATTGGGGCGATTCCGTACTCGAGACGGTCCAGGATCGCTATCCACGGATGCAAAAGAAATGGAAGACGCACGACCTACACTGTGAACGTCTGATGACGCAGAGTCTTCATCCCATTCCAGCCGCCGAGCTTTCAACGCTCTCTCGCTAATACCTCGCCATTCGTCCGTATCCATCGCATCGAGCGGGGGTGGCTGTCGGTGTAATGCAGGATTGGCCCATGACGGCACGGGAGGTTCACGACCCCTCGACCTATCTCGACGTGACCCTGCGGACGTAGCTGGTACCTGGCGCTTGCTGCTATGGTCTTTGAGGAACTCGAATTCGACAGTTTTGTTCTGTACGAGCATATTGCGTTTGTGAATGACAGCTCGCGCCTGCTCCCTCTGACTTTCTAAAGCCAACTTCCGCTTCTGCATCTCTGCTTCTCTCTGCAATTTCTCAGCAGCCTTCTTGATCTTCTTCGGATCTGGCGGTTGCTCAATCGGCTCGATAATGGACATCTCATCGCTGCTAGTTGAAGGCGGGCGTTTGGGTGGACGAACAGGAGTTTCTTCCACACGAGCTAATGATTGAGAGTTGCTGCCACCTAGCCATTTTGGACGCTTGAAAGATAGCAGCTTGTGGCCTTGCGGATGAGACGGCTCGGAGGAGATCTGGTCTTGTGACGTTGACTGAGGCAGGTGTCCGTTCGAGAAGTCTTGTGGCGAGACGTCCATGGCATCTGGCTCGCCGTGTTGATATGTACGGGGATCTTTGCCATTTGAAAAATGGTGAGCCTCTGGAGTGTAAACACCGGCCCGGTGAGAAGGTTTGCCATCGCTTCGAGGTGGAGTATGATGGGAATGTGACGGTGGAATAGAGCGTGACGAGACAGATGCAAGGGTATGAGGAGTAGAATTGGCATTGTGTATGGTGATACGCGGCGTTGGTGAAGTAACAGGCATCGGAACACCAGGCAGAGGGGCAAGTCGGATGCCTTTTGGAAAAGGAATATTGTTGTGTCGTGTCGTCTCCATAAGATACGGGTGCTGCATACATTGTCGACTGGTGAGCCGACGAGCCGGGTCATAGCGCAGTAAATCGCGAATGCAGTGGACAAGTGAAACTGGCACCTCGCGACCAAAAAGGCCATGAATGTCTTTGGGACGCGTCTAAAAAAATGAAAAGAAAGGAAAATTTTAGTTATGATTACGCCATCCCACGAGTAACAACGAGTAACTCACCTGGGGGAAACTGTAGCCCACTTTCTCGCCCAATCTGACTCCTTGTGGCCATGCGCCACCTCCCAGCGATGCTTGATGTGAATCAAGTCCATAGGCATCACTAGGATCGCCGAGCACCTGGCAGATGCGAGTTATTTGGTCGAGTTGGTTTGCACCAGGGAAAAGTGGACGAAGGTTAACGAGTTCAGCCATGATGGTACCCAAAGCCCACATATCAACAGGATTAGAGTAGTCCCGAGAGAGGAGCAAGACTTCAGGCGCACGGTACCATCTGGTGGAGACGTAATCAGTATAGGGAGGACGGCTGCTTGTTTCTCTGGCCAAGCCAAAATCTGCAAGCTTGATAATGCAAATGACGTCCTTCTCCTTGGGGGCGTTTGCAGGAGCGAGCGGGGAAAGGGATGTGTAGTCGAAAAGGCCGGTGGTAGTAACCAAGACGTTTTCGGGTTTCATGTCACGATGAAAGTAGCCAGAGGAGTGGATATGGTCGAGGCCAGATACGATCTGGCGGAATATAGAGGAGACAAGGCCGCCTGCGAGAGGACGACCCTTGCGAGTCTTGATGAGATGGAAAAGGTTGCCCTCCATGGACTCGAAGACGAAGTAGAGCTCTTTGGAGGACGGCATTAGGAAAAAATCGTATAAAGGAATGATGTTGGGGTGAAATGGGATGGCACGGAGGGACTGGGAGAGCACAGTGAGAGCGCGACAGGGATAGGAAAGCGAAAACGAACCTCTAATTCTTTGAGATGTTGGCACTGGTTCCAGCCACCCTCCCAGCGCTTCTTCATACGCTTGACGGCGACGAGACGCTTGCCAACCCAGTCCGGGCGTGCCCCTTCGCCACACTGCATGGGGGACAAGGGCGTATTGGGCGGTAGCGTCCCATGCCAATCACAGAGCCAGACGGTCCCGAAGGACCCGTCGCCAAGTTGCTTAATCGGAGTATACGAACGCAGAGATGCTAAAAAGGAATAGTTTGAGAAAAAATGAAAAGGAAAGGAAAACTGAAAAACAAAGGAATTGCGACGCACTGGATTCGGCTGACCCAACGACCAAACGGTTGTCCTGTATGGAGACAGCAGGGACTCCCTCGATGTCCTGGCGCATTGGCGAGCGGTTCGGAGAGCTGGGGTCCATCTGCAAGGCATTGTCTACTCAGCAGGGAACCACCATGAAATTGTCCCACTCTCGTGATGGTCTGCAGAGAGAGAAGGAAGGAGCGCGGCCACATTGAACCCTCTCTCAATCTGTCACTTCCGTCCGAATTGCTCCAACGCTTCTCGAACAAATTCTAAATCTAATATTAATTCTGAGCCCCAAAAGGCAATCGCTTCGTTACTTCATATATATCAAATATGTTCAGGCAAACTGCATACTATCCTCCACTTGTACTCAATAGGGTACTTCGTGAAACAGCTTCGAGACGCTCTCTCCGTAGTGGCTCCGTCTGATGACCTCGCCCAGAACATTTCCAATATCAATCACCTCAATCTTGCTGCACACAGCTTGATTCCCTTCCTGAGGAAGCGTGTTCGACACAATCAGCTTCTCAAGCGCACTGTTCGTTACCGCGGAAAGCGCCGTCCCACTTAGAATTCCGTGGGTGACAATCGCATATACCTTTTCGACACCAGCCTCAGCCAGATTCGAGGCTGCCAGGCAGAGTGTTCCACATGTGTCTGCCATATCGTCAACCAGAATCGCTGTCTTGCCTTTCACGTGCCCCACTAGCACCATTCTTGAGACTTCGTTTGCCTTTTTTCGCTCTTTATGGAATAAAGCAAAGTCTACACCGAGCCGATCGGCTATAGATGTTGCACTGAAGAGAAATTTAAGACTAAAAAAACTCCGAGGGAGAGGAGAACGAATGTTAGTCGCTCACCGTTTCGCTCCACCAGCATCGGGGGAAACGATCACCACATTCGCTAGATTGAAATTAGAACGGATGTAGAGTATTGCAGAGGGTTCGGCATAGAGCTTTTTAGTGTGATTTGTCAACAACAATGCTCAACCTGCTAACGAGCAACAACAACAAAAAACTTACGCTAGTGAACCGAAATACTTAATCAGTCTGTCCAGTTGGGAGCGGTGGAGTCACTCACTTGTCTACCGGAACGTCAAAGAACCCTTGTATTTGGGAGGCGTGTAGATCCATGGTCTAAACGCAGAAACTCGTTTAACAAACGAAAATGTTAGGAGGAAACACTGCATACAATAACGTGGTCACAGCCGGCTCGCTGAATCATGTTGGCGACGAGCTTGGCGGTTATAGGAGCTCGACTTTTGTCCTTCTTGTCCTGGCGAGCATATGGAAAAAGGGGAATAACCGCGGTAATCCTCTTTGCACTTGCTATTTTGCATGCGTGGATCATTATACAGAGTTCCATAAGAGATGTGTTCACGGCGCCACATCCGGTGTTGACAATGTAGACATCATCCTCGCGAACCGACTCAACGATGCGAACGTTAGTTTCACCGATTGCATTGCGAGTAATCTCGGCTCGAGAGACAGGCAACCCAAGGCTGAAGCACGAGCGTGAATTCAAACGATCCGCACTTCTGTGCAGATTAGGAGAGGTACCGTCGTGCAATGATTTCCGCGAGCTCAGGATGGCTTGTTCCTACACCCAGATGTTAAAATAAATGAGTAAGAGAGAGAGCAAAAGAGGTAAATACCTGAGAAAACCTTAACTCCGCTACCGCGTAACATGATGGTTTAACATGGAAGAGAAGAAAATTTGAAATGGCGTTGAATTGATGGCCCGGCGGTTGCCTGGCCGCCGCTCGCACTAATTGCTACAGAGTACGTATGCGATATACAGGAATTGGAGAAAGTCCCCAAGGTGCAAACGGTAACAAGGAGAAGGGATAATGCTATGTACAAGGTGGGTGCAGACAAACATGACGAAAGCAAGCAAAAGAAAAAAAACAAAAGTAAATGATTGACTAGGGTGAACGAGCAAGCGAAGCAGGATGCCCCACTGAGTTGATATTGTAGATTAGAAACAACATCTTAAATTCCGCCGTTTAAGATAGAAAGTAATGAGGCAGTCCGCTCCGGAGGAGGCTGCGGAGCGTGTCCGGGAAATGTGATCGGATACGCTGGGGCGGAAAGGGGTGGAAGAGGGTGGACTGAAGATGGAGCGGGTGCGTAAGATGGAGTATGAGTTGGGTGCCCGGGAACACTAGGGGGTCCGAAGACCGGTTGGGAGAGAGGAGGGTAGAAGCCACCAGCGGCTGGAGTGGCAGAGGCGTGCATGAGATGTGGGGAAAGAGGCGGGCGTCCGGAAAAATGATAACTATGAGGAGAATGCATGACATCCAAAATCTGACTTTGCGACATGCTCATGCTCCCGGGCGCCGGGTAGGGAGGAGGTCGCTGATACATTTGGCTTGTGCTTGGGCGAATGTAAGGAGCAGGCACCGTCGTCGTTGGACGTGGCACGTCGTAAAATGGAGGAGGCAAGTTTGCGATAACAGGTGGGCGCATGGCGGGTCCAGAAGAATAGAGAACATCTTGCGGTTGTTGGTGATACACAAGCGGTGATGGCAATGGGACTGAGGCGGGAGGTGCCGGACGCAGCGCAGGTGATGGTGTAGCTGTCTGCTCTCTGAAGAAACGGTCCATGGCAGCAGACTCCCCAGCTACTGTCTCTAAAAGGGCTAGAGCTTTCGCACTCGAGGAAGTATTAGACGATGAAGTTGTGGAAGATGAATGGAATGAAGAAGTCGCAGAAACAGGGGAATGCGGTTGAGGCTGCTCAGGAGCTGCTGCTAGAGAAAGCTTGGAAAGCTCTGAGGGAGGAAGAGTCGGCTGTGTAGTGACAATATTCGGGGGGTTCTTTGACGAGACTGGTACAGGGTGGACCTCAGCAACTGGCTCTATTGTGCTGCCACCAGCGGAGTCAAAAAGAACGGATAGAGGGAGCGGTACGATCTGGTTTGTAGTATTGACGACTACTTGAGGGCTGATTGTTGATGCTTGTGGTGAAGGAGTTTCTGGTCCACGGTTGTGATCAGAGTTGGTGTCACTCGAATCTGAATACTGCGAACGGGGAGTGGGAGCTGTCCGCGGCGCTTGCTTCTGTTGTGGATTCTTGCGAGGTTTACGGTCGTGGACAAATTTCTGAAGTTCGCTTGATATATTGTCAGCCAGAGGAAAGTAATGTGAAAGGCTCAGTACCTCATAAATGGGGTGATCAGATAGTACTTTCCAGCAGGTGCATGTTGGTTCCGGTTCCAGCCAGGAAGGTCGACCAACTTGAACCAACGGATTTCCTAGAGTCGTTTTAGTAGGGCTGAGATAAACAAGAAACACTGGAAGGCGTACTCCGATTTCTTTACGTGTTCGAGTTTGAAATTCAAAATGGGAGGGGACGTTGGGAACAATGAAGAGTGTTATGCTCTGACCCTTCATGTTTTTCTGCAGCCGATCTCGAACATCAATTTGACCTTGCATGTTGTAACCAGTCTCTTCTAAGACCTGAAGGAACATTAAGAACATAAAACTATGATGAGACTTGTGCATACCTCTCTGACTGCACAAGTCTCAGGTGCTTCGCCTTCATTAATTTTGCCTTTGGGAAAGCCCCACCCAGCACCCTTTGAGTAGCCACGGACTAGGATACACTGAAAGTGAATGAGAAAATGTACTATGGAAGATATCCATGTAGCGCAACGTACACTATCCCATTTGTCGTTGAGCATAATAGCGCCGCAGACTGGGACGCGAGACTTGTATTGGAGGAAAGTTTCGTAGAGAGCCAGGGGATTGTCAGCGAAATGAGCCAAGATGTCAGATTGTTTGATGAGAGTAGCGGTGAACTCCTTTAATGAATAAGATTTGAGGTGTGGGTTCTCTTCTCGGACGAAATCCTCATAGAACCAATGTCTGCGCTGCGTTGGCAATGGAATGGTGAGCGGCAGCAGGGCGGCTTACGCTTGTTCTATCTGAAAAGAGATACGCTCTGGTGCTACGATCTCGTCTGGTGGAAGGTTCACAATGAAACGTGACTGCACGAAGGGGGAGGATCAACTACAGCGCTTGTCGGCAGACCGGGAAGCGTGCAAACCTCAATGTCCTCAAAGATCTCCGAGTGGCTCGCATTCCGGTAAAAGGGAGGTGGGTCATCGCCAGTCGAGCAGCCGTTCGTTGATGTACGGTTGTCCGTTGTTGAGGATGGCGAGGAGCTAGAAGACGCAGGTGGCATGGGTGGGCCAGTTTGGTTAGGTCACGGTAGTCGGGAGCAAAGTAAGGTATCAGCGCCTACTACAGCACCCGTCAGTCAAACCCACACAACCAAGACTGAAGAAACTCTCGATCTTTGTATACCCACATCATTCCCGGCATGACTGAAAATCAAGACGAGTGGAAGGAACTGAGACGGGAATATGAAGACCAGGAAATTGCTCGCTTTCTCGATGTATTTCGACTAGTTCGTCCCATCATTGTAAACACGCTGCTCGCATACTCAGGTCCTTCCGAAGTATGTGAATGAAGTTCGACTTCCTTCATCTCCTATCATCGATCCATTAGTGGTAGATACTCTTCATGATGACGACAATGATGGAGGAGGAGGAGCCGTGGCAGGCTCAGACGAGTGGATTGCAGTACACCAACCTGTGAAGGCTTCTGCTACTGCTTCCACTGCTTCCCTTCCAAATACTACATTCACAAAGATACCAGAAGGTCTTGCAGAAATCATTGCATTTAATTATGTAATTCCAAATCTTCCCGAAGCTGGGTTGCCTCCCAAGCCACCTTTCACCTTCGGTCGATTCCGGCTGAGTCTCCAACGCCTCTACCTCGCAATGATGAGGACTTATTGGCCAGTTCTCAAGCACACATTTCACTTGGCTCTATGGAAAGACAAGCCAAAGAGCACCATGTACTGTGCGGCCTACTGGATCCTCTGGGGTTTTGACGTCATCCTTCCGGCTGCATTGTTTTGCATCCTTTACGCCCTAGTCCGACGCCGGCTATTCCCATATCCCTCCATCCGTGAGCTGAAAGAACACAAGCAACAACTTCAGGCTGCCGATCAATTTAGCAGTGAGGTTTCCTCCAGGTTGACGGCATCTTCAGTGCGTTCTCCAGCTTGTATTTCGTGAGAACTCACTGAATGTATTACAGACGTTTGGCATTAAAGAAATGTGGAGAGTATTTCGCGTGGTTACCCATACACCAAAACGACGGTCCACTAATGCCTCGACCAAAGGCAAGGGCATAGCCTCTCCTCCACCTGAAAGCGACACCTTGGATGAACCATCGTCCGCGACCATCCTCGATAGCGCTGAAGAGAGTCCCGAGGAATTAGATTTCAAACGAGATGCGCTCTATCTACTCGATCAGTTTATAGACTTGAATGAACGGATTATTAAGTGAGATCCTCCCCACCCTGTGAATCGTGCCAACAACCCTTTTACTAGCATTTTTATCTGGAGGAGACCAAATGCTTCCCGCCTCTTTGGTGCTGTAGGTTATTTTTCTTTCACTGTTTCTTCTTCTTCATTCTTTCACCCAGATCCTTTTTGTCATGTTTCTCGGCACACTGATCTTACCGGCCCAATATGTCGCGAAAGCTATCTACCTAACTCTAGGGTTTGGATTCTGGCATGTCGTTCCTGTTATTGCTGCTCTCCCTCCATCTCAGCGATCCCGGTCATCTTTCCACGTCACTCGGGTATGCTGCCGTATGCTAACATTTGTGACAGGCTACCTCCTCCATTCTACCATGCGCCAACCGATGCTGAATATGCGATGGAGCTCATTTCTCGTCGTGTAGCCGCCGGTCAACCCTTGTTTCCACCCAAGAAACAACGCCAGCGGTCTCGGTCAAACGCTGATGATGCTGAGTCGCCAACGACCTTAGGATCTAGTAGCAGCAAAACCAGTGGCATAGACTGGAAAAAAATGAACGATAAAGTTATTACATTGCCTTCCTTGATTTTTTCTCCACTCATAATAAGCTTCAGGTTGCAATGGGGAAGCAGTGGGCGGAAGACGGCAAACGCCTACTCTCTGGCAAGAAAGTGAGACTTCCTCCACCACTACCTTATAACATTCGCATCTTATTCTTGTGATGATACAGTGGCAAGATTCTGGAACTTGGCCTCCACGAGCTCCGTTGGTCCCGCCAGCTGTGGCGATTGCGCAACCTGGTTCTGTCGGAGAGAATTATTGTTCGTAGCCATGGCTTCGGCATACCTTGCTAACTAACCTTTCATTTAAGCTTTTCCTGTTACTCACTCTTCATCTCCTGGTTTATTGACAATAACGCCTACCTCGATCTCTTTCACACAGATCATGCAATGGTCTCCGAAATTCACGATACCCGTCAACGATCTACGAGCTGTGAAGAAGACTGGATTGTTGAAAGGGCTAAGTATTCTATGGCATGATAGGAACACAGGAGAGGATAGGGAGGAGAAATTCAAGCTGGTAGCGAACCGCGATGAGTTGTTCGCTCGGCTTGTTGGATCCAATGAAAGTCGTCGGTGGTTAAAGTCCTAGATTCGGTTGAATTCAAATATACCCGTGCGAACAAAATCATGTACTTTTCACCGCAGCAGCTCTGAACTCATGTTGGATGCTTCAAAAACAAGAAAGCGAAATGGGAAATGTTGAACGAGAGTCGGCGCTTAGTTGGCTTCAGCTTTCACTCGACTTCCACTCTCAGAATTCAGGATACTATGCCCTTGCTATGTGCTGCATGCATTCAATACGTGTTTGTTGAGATTTGAAAGCCCAACACCAGAGCCCCACCTCTCACATCAAATCCATTTCCACTACTTGTTTGGTAAGTCACCGTGCAAACGCTTTATCTCAGTAGCGACGCCATCTTGTGAAGGGGTCAGTGCAGTCTGTACGATAAATTGACTTCTTTGATTATGCATTGTATGGGTCGGAATGTGAGGAACGACAGTCCTTGAAAGCGGGGCGTACTCGATAATAAGGCTTTGGACTTGTCTTTAGAACGGAATAGGCCTTTGCTTGCAAATAAACCTTACCTTATTCATCTTAAAAGATCAAAATTGCCCTTTTTTCTTGTTATGGGACTGCTGTGTCGTTGTTCGGAAGCGAACACTTGTGTAAATTGGAATCGGTGCCGCTGCTAAAGAACCAAGCTTCCTTCTTGCAACCGCCTCGCAGTCACTCTACATGCTTTTTGGTGTCTGAGTTCTGTGCTATTGTGACTTTTTGGTGCGTCGACCAACTGCTCAATTTCTCAACTGTGAACTGATAGTCAAATTAGCTCTCGAACGACAACTTTTGGACCATGTTTTTCACGCAAGAACTGCTGGCGAAGCGCGATAGTGGCTTTGGTCTCCTCTGGTAAAGATTTTCTGAGCTTCTCTTTGTACCGTCTAAGGAATGCGTAGGCTAGCCGCCACTTTGGGATCCAGATCTACATTCAAGAAATTACCGAAACGCTCTGTTTTGAACGCGGATATTGGCGAATTGTGCGAGCTCATTTATGAGCCTACCGAGCCATTAGCTTTACGCCTCTCAAGCAACTTGATGGTTAGTGGTTTCTATCAAATGAGTGGTATCCCCCAAGCTGACGCGCCATGTTTTACAGGTGGGGGTAGCAAGGCGCGGTCTTTGTCTCTTCTAAAATATCTTGTAGTGATTCTGTATAGAGTCTACAAAGGTATCTTTTTCAACTCTTTACGTATTTTATTCTGACAGTGCGGTAGTTAAACAAGAAATCTTCTTCACAGACGTCACGCAATGTGTCGCGTCTCTCAAGAAGGTCATCCAGGATATCCACAATACTGAGGCTGCGATGGATATGCAACTGCAGATGCCTCAAAGTACTACAAGGAAAGTTGCCACCCGCTCCCTTCCGAATTTGTGACTAACCCGAGTCAAAGAATCTCCGCCTTGACGCTTTCAAAAGATCCGACTGCTGCTTTCACGGACTACGATGCAATGATCGGTGTAAGTGGCTGAGTGTCACTCACTTTGTGCAATCTTGGTGAAACGAAATGATAGGACTGGGACGATTTTCTCAATGCTGGCAAGTCTATCCAGATTCAGATTGTTTTCTACGTCAATGTAATATGGATCACCAGTCCAGCATGAAAGTTCCGAATTTGACGATGACGGCACGTATGGAGCGCGACAGACACGCAAGGACAGGAAAAAATCGACAGGACACAGAGATGTTCCTGTCGAAGAGCCTCGAGCAGGCCTGTACACATTGCAAGAGGACCATCATGCCGTACTCGTCGATTCTTTTGATCATAGTGCTGATCATTCTGGTCTCGGGTTTGGCATGGATGTATCTTCATCTCAGATGTCTGTTGGTATTCTCGACGGGCCTGTTTTTGAGGACTTCGACTTCGGTGGTGTGGGAGATGAGCTTGCTCAGGAATTGGGTGAAGGATGGGCGATAGACAAAACGAGTTAGATTTCTCCGAGAAACATATACAAATACTCACTTTGACCCTTAGTGCTATGGGCGTTGAGCCCTTGAACAATTTTGATCTTGGACTGAATGATTATGATTTCCAGTTTGAACCCAATATCGATATTCCCATGGCCGAAAACACTGTCATACCTTCCAGTAATGAGAGTGTCGTTAATGACTCTGTTCCAATGACTCCACGGAAAAAGAGGGTAAGCGGTGGTTTTTATCATCTCCTACACTTTCGCCTCATGCTAGCTAAGCAGGCCCTCGATGCGAATAAAGGCATATTGATTACAATAAATGTTTGTGATTAGCAGGTCTAAATTTCCCATAGAGAATGCACTTCCTCCTGCGCTTCGCAAGACACCAACGATTTCGAGTCCTACCTTATCCTTTTCGCGCATGTTTTTGTCCCAAGACGATCCAGAAATGCAGGTCCTTGTAGATGTTACTCCGGTTAACCAAGTCCTAGGAAAGGGAAAATCGAAGAAGAAGACTGCTCGTCTTCTCCTCGACGCGCGGACTCAGCTTACAGACGATGAGCTCAAGGTCTGTCCTGCTGGCAGTTAACATGATATCCCAACTGAACAGGATAAAAAGGAAGCCAGAGATCAGTACATGAAAGGACAGAACGCCATTCGTAAGGAGATGGAAGGAAAAAAGCTTGAGAAAGAAAGCGAGAGCCTCCTAAATGATATTTTGTGGGGACCACCAGCAGGTAGTAAGTGAAAAATGGTGACCTGCGTTATCATACAGAGTCTTATTGGTCACAACTGCAGTTCAAGCACCAGATCTAGTGATTTTTGGAAAGAGAACTTCAAAGTCCAAGTCAATGCTCGGACAGGAGTCATCCATCTTCATGATCATGGTAACTTTCCGACTTCTGTTCTTCTTTCTCTAACAATGTTAGATGAGCCACCTCATAAACGACAGAGGCTTTATGAACCTCATAAGACAGGCAGACAACTTTCTGCGAGCGAGATGCAAGTCGATCCCTCACCATTTGACCTTGGGTACGAGCAAGATTTCTTTGGAGAGACAATGAGTACTGCTCTCCTTGATGTTGAATAGTCACAAAATCTGACGACCTAACAGATGAAGATATTCCTTTTCAAGGCTTCGAAGCACAGCGACGAGAGTCATCCGATGTACCTGTCTTGCATGATGCCCGCCCCAAATACTAACCAGCGTTCTAGGATCCTGGACAAGTTCGTCGATTATCTCGCCTCTCTTCTGTCCTGAAGGCCACATCGACATTGCTATGGGATCCCAAGGCGATTCCCAGAAGAGTTCCATATTCCCATGGGATTGCGCAGTTCCGAGCTCATCAAACAACGCGTTCGATGATTTTGCTGGAAGCGAGCGGCCTAGTATGGGGAGAATCAGCGAAGCCCCTCAAGGTCGTCAAAGCTCGATAAGCCTTGCATCGCCTGCAAGAAAAACAGGTACGAGAGGTTTACCCTCTCCTTCCCCTCTTGCTTTTAGTCGCGGGGGCAGGTTATCGGCGAAGACTTCGCATTCAATGGTATGTTCACGTTGATGGCTCGCACGTTTGGTCTCATTCTGCGACGCAGTCGGGAACACCCCTCTTGATTCCCTTCAAGGCACGCAACAGTCTAATCCTGAAATTGAAACTCTTGAGCGTAACTCCTTAAATTTCCTGGAGCATGTTCCTCCTTTCAAATGGCCGAGACTTTCACGCCTGAACTGTGTATACAGATACGCCAAAATGCAATACCAAAGCCTACCGCCTGGAACTGGCTCTCATTTGAGGACACCTTGCTCCCAAAGCTGTGAGCACTCGGCGGGTTGGGGCGTCCGCGTTTTATCATTGCCTCGGTGAGTGTGCTGGGCGAGATCTGTCAACTCTCTTTGGATCTGAACTTAGAGCTCGTGCAGTTCTTGCTACCCAAAGACCTCCTTCGAATTAAGCAGCCAAAGTCATATGGCCCATTAGCTTTACAAATCCAAGAATGTGTAAACGGTATTCAACCGATTGTATTTTCCCTACTCGAAAACAAAGAATGTTCTGATCAGACCCACACTACCCGGAATAGACGGCCGTTCTAGACAACTCAAAGGCAGGTTTCACCCGAACCACTACTACTCCGTTCTTTCTTGCGCATATACACACCATGTCTTCTCGCGCTGTTGAAGCAGCCAAGGCGGCAATGGCCAGTATCGATCTCACTGGTTATGACGGAGAGCAGGCTCGACTCATGGATGAGCGCTGCATTCTTGTTGATGAGGAGGATAATGCAATTGGAGCAATGGACAAAAAGACTTGTGTGTTTCTAAAAACCATCTCAATGCGAAATTTTCACACCACCTTCTTGTAGGCATCTTATGGAAAACATCAACAAAGGACTGCTCCATCGAGCATTCTCCGCTTTCGTGTTCCGACCATCCGATGGGAAACTTCTCCTTCAGCAGCGTGCACGGAGAAGATTACATTCCCAGACATGTGGACTAACACCTGTTGCTCTCACCCTCTCGATGACTTTGAGGAGGAGAAAATTGAGAAGGACCAGCTCGGTGTTCGCGCCGCTGCTTCTCGCAAGTTGTTTCATGAGTTAGGCATCCCCCAATCGCAAACTCCTGTTGATGAGTTTGTGTATTTGACCCGTATTCATTATCTTGCACCGTCGAATGGACTTTGGGGAGAACATGAAGGTATGGTTCAAAAACATACTGCCTTTCTGACTCATTGTAACGGTACCTAGTTGATTACATTCTGTTCATTACAGCAGATGTTACTGTTGAAGCGAATCCTAACGAGATTCGTGACTTTAAATATGTGGATAAAGCGGAGCTCCAAGCAATGTTCGCTGAAGAAGGTATAACACTGCTCTGGATAGTTGCTCTCATCTCTAATATACATTGTCAAGGCAATTCATTCACCCCGTGGTTCAAGTTGATAGCTCGAGACTTCCTTTTTGGTTGGTGGGATGAACTTCTTTCTCGTA
>JAJTUO010000291.1:0-22639 GCA_021399455.1 Flagelloscypha sp. PMI_526 | reverse complement strand
CTAACCCTTATAAACTGCTGGGGTAGGCGTGAAGCGTAAGCAGTGACGCCGAACATGAGGCTCAGAGGGCGGGGCGACGCTGGGCATTAAACCGATCTTTCTTGCCGCCCCATATGCTTTCCAGGCAAGTGATGACCGATATCTTGGTTGAATCGATGCCCGCCGATCTTTGTGAAATTCATAGAAGACGGAGGAATATGCCTTCCGGCTTGTCGGGGGGGAGCTTGACTTGCTAAGTTTGTCGTTCGGAGGGTTAAGTCGTCCGGCGAAAAGCGAAATACACAGGAGAGTTCCAAGGCGATGCACACCTTTGCAACCCCAGAGGCCTGAAAATAATTGGGCAATGGGCATGACGATGTTGCCTCGAGGCGGACACTTTGGGGAGTGAGGGCACAGCCTCATCGCAGCTGCGAAAGTCGATGAAAACACGAGTTTTGTGAGATTCTAGAGCTCACTAGGCACGTTGTGTGGCGAAATAAGCTGTGGAACGCGTAGAATTAAATCATTTATTAGGGAGAAGAAGATAATAGAAGTGTGAGGTAAAACGCGTTATGAAGTTTTTTTTTGTTGACGCCAATGTGCGGATTGAGTCGCTGAATCGTATTCGGTTAAACTTCAAACCGACCCACAATGGGATTTCGAAATTCGGAAGACGAATAAGAAAGAGTTCTAGACAACTCCACTCCGGTGGAGAAACCATGGTAGCAAGGCAAGTGCAAATGGTGACGGTGAGATATGAGAATCAGGCACCCGGATGCTATGGACAGATCATGCCATGTTTGGCGTCCTTTGTTCTTGTCTTAGGCCTTCATCTTCATTGGGCATAATTGGTGGCCATTCCACAGTGGAAATCTCGTAAAAACTTTGAGTGTCTTCATACAACTCCTTAGATTTCAGGTGTCCCACTTTACTTGCCATGCTTGACATAAACGGCAGACTTGTCCCGATCCTTGACTATGCCCTCGATTTGGCCATAATGTGCAAAGCACGGAGTTTCAAATTCTACGCCATTGTTTTCTGTGTATCTGGTTGTTTTGTTCTACTGTGACTTATATTTTACTGCTCTCATCCAAACATGGAAACACCGGTCACACCTTGATGCACGCCGAAAACATGAGGCCCCCTCATGTAACTATCGATTTAAGGCTATCACTGCATTTTACACTGGTGTTCTTCTCGTTCTCCCCCCGCTTCATCTCGTTGCTGTGCCAATGTCTCCTCACTTCTACGCAGCATTATCAACCGATTTCAAGCCCAGACCTTGCCGCTTCCGCATTTCCCTGCTCTTGCGACCTCCATTTGGCAACAGTGTTTCCAAGCTTTGTTATGAACAACGTCTAAACCGCTGTATGCACCGGCTGAGTTTTCTGCGCACATTGGGACCCCTTGCGGGTTGTCAGATTTTTTACAGCCAGCTCTGAGCTCGGTCTGTGTCAGAACATGTCAACGTGGCACCAGCTTCTTCCCTGAGTGCCGGGAACTACAACTTCCGGATGTTCCCATCCCATTGTTCTCCCAAAGCCGCACTCGGAGTGACCTTTCTAGTCAGATGTTTGGACATTGATTAAGCAGTCAAAACAGCTCACCCAAGGCTTCTGGTGAGTTTATTATGAATCTCGGCGCCCGTTTACAGCTCATTATTTCCACCTGGCAGGGCTCTTATTCTCACCAACTCCATCTCAACGAACTTGTGCCTTCTGGTAGGGAAACGAATGTTTCAGTTTGTTTGTTAAAGACCGCCACAGTTCGAGTCACTGTCAGGTAAACAATATATGGATTACCGGTAATGATGGAACTACAACACTCCTCACGATTCGACCAGCATTCTAGCAATGGCCCGCTGGTTACCGGAACGTAGTAACGACTCTACGGAGCCTTTGAGGTAATATTTTTGACTGACAACCTCCCATGTGCGCCAGTGAATTATTGGATTTTCTAATAAGCACATGAAGCAAGCCGCCGTTAGGCGCACCGCATACCTTTTCATTGATAGTGATATAAAAATGTTCCAGGTCTTCGCGCCCATTCCCTGTCTCTAGGTTGCGAGACTGTTATTAGATGTGAGTTATTATTCTCCGGGTCCCTTTGGGGTTGCAGGGATAGCTGAATAACTCTCCGAGAGGGAACGGTCCGGGGTAGGATGGTCCATTCTATTGAGCCTTCCTTTCTCTCTCATTCCCTGGCGTAAGACGTCTACAATTCCCAGCTATTGACGAAATGTCGAAATGTTCACTTCAATGAGAGGATTTCGATGTATTCATACAGATTTGCCTTTGAACCTTTGACAAGTCATTTTCAATATAACTTAGATGAATGGGATTCGAGGTTAATAACACGTAACCAACGATCACGATCCCTCTACTGCGTACTTGAATTCCATGTTTCTGTGGTATCATCTTCGATCTACTGCGCTTGAGCTCGAAAATGTCTGTTCCTTTATCGGCCGAATTTGGGCATACCGAGAAGCGGTGTTTTGATGCTGACATCATTTCGTCGGCCCGACGCGCGCTTCTCTAAAGTTTCTTGGTACTCACCATCTCCTGCCCTTTCGATGGCTCTTGAACCCTCCTCCTGAGGGATCCTTTTTTATTCACTCATTCTGGAGAGGAATTTAATCCCCCTTTTGAACGCCAAACTTCACGTCCTCTAGTTCGTTCGCAATGGTCAAAAAGAAGGTAAGCAACTCGACTTTCATTTCGAGCACTGTTTCGCAAGATTTCCATCTCTACTACCGTACATGTATATGCTAGACGTGAAGTCTTTCTAGTTCTTGCTCCGTTTCTACCTTTTAGCCTCGGCTCATGGTTTCGAGCTAACAATCCTGGTTAGGTTTTGCTCATGGGCGCGTCTGGCAGTGGCAAGACTTCCATGCGTTCGCTCATATTGCAAGTTTTTTTCCCTCAAAGTCTTCTCGACTATTCGCTGAGGCAACTCGCAGCTCTAATAATCCCGCTTCCCTTACGGCGCGCCTTGGAGCGACAATTGACGTTGAACAAAACCATGTCAGGTTCCTTGGTGACCTGATCCTCAACCTCTGGGACTGTGGTGGTCAAGATGCTTTCATGGACTCATATCTCACCACTCAGCGAAACACGATCTTTTCTCACGTCGGAGTTCTCATTTACGTCTTCGATGCCGAGAACAGCAATATTGCCCCCGGAAGCAAAGACCTAGAATACTATCGAGATTGCCTCGATGGCTTGAATCAGTTCAGTAAAGATGCAAAGGTATTTTTGCTGGTCCACAAGATGGATCTTGTCCGGCCCGAGGA
This sequence comes from Flagelloscypha sp. PMI_526, assembly GCA_021399455.1. Lineage (NCBI taxonomy): Eukaryota > Fungi > Basidiomycota > Agaricomycetes > Agaricales > Niaceae > Flagelloscypha > Flagelloscypha sp. PMI_526. The sequence goes on along the minus strand of JAJTUO010000291.1, from coordinate 19,368 downwards.
AAAAGAAAGCGTGTTTGGGAAGAAGCGACGCGACTTGGAGAGCGGAACCGAAGGCTTTGATGTTACCGTCTTCGGAACCAGCATCTATGATGAGAGCTTGTACAAAGTTTGTCCCATACTCTTGTTTCAACTTTACATTTTGGCTCATTCTTTTAGGCTTGGTCAAATATCGTTCACACGCTTATCCCAAACGCCGCTATACTGTCGAAACATCTTGCTACATTCGCGAAAGCATGCAGCGCTACAGAAGTCATTCTGTTTGAGCGCACAACATTCCTTGTCATTGCCACGTCTCATTCAGGCTCACCCTCTGCTTCTTCCTCATCTCCTTCAATGGGCCCGGTTTCTCCGTCAGATCTTTCGGCGACACGCTACGAACGAACATCAGAGCTGATTAAAGCCTTTAAGTGGTCGAGCTCCAGAGTCCGCTCCGAATTCCACGGTCTTGAAATGTGTCTCCCAGAATTCAGTGCAGTCTTGGACGAAATGACCAAAAACACGTACGTGTTGGTGATATGGCATGTCCCATATATTGGTTAGCCTATCCCAATTTGACATTCTTTCGCCCGGTATTGATTTGCTATTTTTCCAGAGACCGCTGCTGTTAAACTTAACATCAAGATGGCTCGAAGCAAATTTGAGGAACTTCAAGGCGACAGTCTTGTTGTGGCTTAATTCTTTGAATTGTGAACTCTTTCATATGCCCGTTGCACTTACTTCATCCAATGTCTCGATTTCATCTGTATACATATAATTTACCTATCTCTGCCTCGCCCCATCCTTTCCCTCTTTCGTGCTTGCATTTCAGTTCTTCGCGCTGCATTGTATGCTATCTCTGTATAATATTCCCCATGTAAAGATTCTTCATTTACTGCCATTGAAGTCGTTATTATTTCTGAGCCCAAGTTGTGCAATCAACAACGCAGTAATATTGTAGTAGATGGGATTGTCTCTGTCTCTAGTCAAATTTAATACTGTGGCTTGACATTGTAATCTCCCCACCACGGTAACTTCCTCTTTTCTTCTTATTTTTCTCCTTCCTGAATCCAGCACCTCTTGTCACAATCAAGTCAGCATGAGCCTTTGCCCCATAGTCGTTTTGTGGGCCAGCCTGTTTCCAAATGCATAAACAAAGGGGATGGCCAGAGAAAACCCACGATGGGGCAAAAAAAAGCACACCTTTGACTCGTATCGATTATCTTGTTCAGCCACACCAGATAAATCCACCATTTTTGAATGAGCACTGAGCCGAGAAAATCGCTGCGCGGTTACAGGAGTCGCTTTGCTAGAACCTTGTCCACCAAATTTGGTCGACACAGTGGCAGTTGTTGTCGCGATTGGAATGCCATCCGAACTTGTTCCTGTACGCATCTTCTTCGCAACAACCTGGGTGGCCTTTTTACGAGGCTTGATGGTCGGTGCTTCTGAGCCAGTCGACAAGGTTTGGCTCGATTCTGTGTCCCCGGACGGGGCGGGGGTTGAATCTTCGTCTATGATAAGAAGCAAAGTCAGTCAATTAAGACAATACTTTAAAAGAAAGACGTACCTGAGTCAGAATCTGAGGATGAGTCGCTGGAGGAATCGCTAGAAGAATCATCACTACTCGATGAAGCAACAGCTCGTATTTTTGAGGTGTCTGCATTTGGGAGCACTTTTGTTTTAGTAATACTTTTTTGGACAACAGCCGTGCCTTCCGAATCAGAGTCGGATTCTGAACTAGAATCTGAGGATGAGTCTGAATCCGAAGACGAAGACGAAGACGATTCTGATTGCGACGGTGTCGTTGGTTTGCTAGCCGAAGAAGTCGAAATACTCTCTTTTTCACCTTTTTTCGAACTTGCTGCTGAAGAGCCATCGGAGGATGAATCACTCGAAATTGGCGATTTTTCCTTCACCGCGTTCTTGGATGGGTTATTTTCCGTAACTTTGGACAATGAAGGCGATTGTTTGACGGGTTTCTTATGCAAAGGAGATTCATATTCGGAAGAAGACGCTAATTGATCATGAGTATAATGTATGCACGTAAAAAGGGTCACAAAGAACGAACAATCGTCTGAAGAATCGGAGTCGGATACGCTGGAAACAGAAGACGAAGCTAGAAATTGTAAGATAAGCTTGGTAAATTTTCTGAACGAGAAAAAAAAACAATTCGTACTATCTGAATCTGAGTCTGAGTCATCGCTAGTAAAAGATATATGCCCAGGTGAGACTTTGTTCGAGGCACCAAACAACATCATAACTCACGTATCAACCTCTTTTGCTTTCATAATACTCCATTCCGTAATAATTTGTTCTAATGGTGGGAGGTTCTTCGATGGAATATCCTTCAAGATCACAGTGTCTTTTGCTGCTTTCTTCAGGGCATCTGCAGCTTTGTTGTGCTCTCTTTCGGTGAGGAATGTGTGGATGAGGGTGTATGTTGCTAAGAGAACCATTGTGAAACGAGGGAAAGCAAAAGGGTGATGTCATACTGGCAAGATTGGGATCCATTAAGAAACAAGAAACTTTTCTAGGTGATGGAACAGAAACAAGAGAAGCGCCGAAACCCACATGAAGCCGAATAATGTCAAGTACGTGAAAAATGATTTTCAAAGTCACCCTTCTTTCTTCAATAGGGCCCTCAATAGTATGTGCTTAAGTGCTAATTCTATTACAGAATCATCCGTCATCATCATTAACTTTCCTCCGCAATTTTGCTGCTTTCGAGCTGGGCGGGGGTTTGTAAAGATCCTTCTTTTCACGCGTCATAGTTTTCCTTGCAGTGCGCGCTAGAGTTCCATGGAGAGGGAATGATGCGTCTGTCGAAGTAGAAGGAACCCGGTTCAATGAACTAGGAGTCAGGATAAAGGAGTTGGATGGCGGTTTTCTTGCTGTATTCCCGGCCTGTGGAGTCGACTGTAATGGTCTCGAGAGCGACCGAACAGGCGTACTTTTCAGCTGACCAGCTTTCTTCCTGGACGATGACGGGATCGCTGCCTGTTCGAAAGGGATTGCCTCGGCATCTGTTGTGCGGAATGGGGGACGAGAAGCGTACCCTACGGAGGTCTTTTGGCGAACGGCGCGAGATTGGATGGCTCGCTTTGTCTCGTCATCATCCGAGGATAGTTCAGAGGGTCGTCGTTTATTGGACTGTCCTAGCACTTGGGCCTTGGCCCCAGAAGAGCGACGGGGTTGCAATAAATCCTCAACATCTTCTTCTTCCGAGTTCCGGCCCTCCAAAAGGGTCTCAAGATTGGCCCCTTTTTCCTTTCGCTTGCTATTCGTACGACGATGTGGAGGAACAACCTGGGTTTGTTCAACGGGGCGCGAACGAGCACGGGTGTTGCGGTATGGTGGATCCATTGTTACCATCCCCGGAGTTGTCTGCTTTTGCGCCCTAGGTTTTTTCTTGGCCGGAGGACTCGCTTGAATGTGAGTGGTGCTGTTAGGAGCTGGATCGGTTGCCTCAGGCTGAGGCCACGCATCATCTGGCATTCTATGCTGGGTCGCAGCTACAACATCTCTCGTACCACTGTAGCATGATCAACAGAGTGGTTCAAAAAACATAATAAGGAGTTGGTTACTTCTCTTCGGGGTGTAGGGTATCCTGTGGAGTAGGTTCATCTCCAACTTGTCCCCAAATGGTTATATCCTCAGCATCATGAAAGCCACTGACTATTTATTGATGTAGCCATGGCAAAAGGCAAGGCTATACGTACCCTTCCATTTGTTCACCACCGTCTGACACTAGTTCATCTTGTTCAAGCTGGTCGATTTGGTCCTCTTCGTCTGCTGAGCTGTTTATAGCTTCACCTTGTTCCTGGGTTCGTATAGGAATATTAAAATGATCTAAGATACGGTTATCGGCCAAACCCAATTGAAGAGAAACAAATGGCTACCTTCATCCTCTGAATTCGCCTCCGTGTCCTCTGCTAACACCTCGTCAAACTCATCTTCAGATTCTTGTACAAGCCTTGGTTTGAACTTGGCATTCCGAGGATCTTGCAGCTTTTCAACAAAGGAGCTTCCGTATCTCCTTCTGAGCGTCTGAGCAATTTCTTTAATACGCTGGTCGAACGCCTGAGGGTGCTTCTTGTATCGATTACGCCATGATTCCCACGAATGTCTTGCAGCCCAGGGACGCTAATGAAACATCAATATAGGAACTACAATAGGAAAGGAAAAGCACCCGCACATCAACAGGATCCGACACAAGCTCCTTGTACAAGGTGTTACCTTGACGGCCACCTCTATTCTTATCAGGGATGCGCCGAGCGATGAAATTTGCCAAATATTCGTCATCTTCTTTGGTATACTCCTGACGTCTGTAGAAAATATCGTTAGTCACAGGCATCTGTGAGAGTTGGAACAGGGGGACACGAGAAACATACTGTGAACCGACTTTCCGCCCAGGCATCGGCTTTTCCTTCTCGCGAGTATATGCCACAATCCGACGTTTTTCGATACACCTTTTCACGAAGTTCAGATTTTCAATTTCAGCGTGCTCGTTGCGCTTTGGACGTTTGGGGGTGTTTGGTTTTTTGGTGTAGGTGTTGGCGAAAGAGTTGAGTAACTTAGTTCGAGAAGTTGAAGCATCGTTCTCGTCGAAAATAACAATATCAAGCCTCTTGTCCAGAGGATCGTCTGTCACCCGACCACCATGGCGCTGCAAAGACATGAACGATTAGCCAACGGCGCGTCACAACCAAACATTTCATTGGACGCACTATAATATTCTTCGCAAGCGATTTATAAGCACCAGGGGTTACATTTTCGTAAATGTAAAAGTAAAAGCGGGATTCACCCTCCAAGAACAGTTCTGGAGAGGTTTCAGACATGATGATGGTTTAAGATCAAGGTGTGGTCACGTTATCCACATCAACACCATCCAGTCAAGGATGTGATTCTGAAAACGACGATCACCATTACATATGAATGTATATGTATGTGTAAATAATGTACGTATTTTTTATATTAAAGCTTGGGGACAGGAAGATCATCCCAGTCTACGACAGGTCCGACATCTGGTGCCACCCTTAATCCCTTCTTGAACTCCTTCACGTCCTTGATATACGTGACACCGGCTCGTACTCGATTTTCATCAGCATCATCTGAAGGGAACTCCTTCATCAAAGTTGGAATGGTCTGCAGCAGTTCGATACCGCCCGTTTTGGGTTTCAACACTTCAACCCAGTACTTGCCAAACTCCTGTACAGGAATCTTAGCAGACTGGTCTTCCCGATCCAAAGAGAGGGCTTCTATCCATGCATCTGCGCTAATATCTGACAATGCAGCACTACGAACTTTCTCTTCGAAAGCAAGCGCAGCTGGCCATGAAATGCTGGCCAGAGTGGGCTTTTGAGAAACCATGTGGATGGAGAGTTTGGACCGTGTAGTGGAGGAAGGGTGAACATGAGACATGAAAAGATCTAGGACTTCCTGCTTGGAGATTTCTTCCAAAAGAGCCGCATCTTCTTCGTCTACCCAGATATGTAAGAACAACGCGATATTTGGCCAAGAGAAAATCACTTACTCCTCAAGAAATCATATTGACCATCCGAAATCCTTACCATGAACTTTCCCGCCTCATCTCCAAGATTCTTATCGCTTTCCAGCCACTTTCTCTTCAAGCCGTCTTTCTGCTCCTCGAACCCCTTTTGGTCCAAGTCCTCCAAAAACGTTTTCATGCTTTCGAGGAATGCTTCAACGCGGTCTTCCAAATACGCAGGTTTGCGTTCACTTTGCACAATAATCCGCATCCCTTTCTCTGTTGAACCAGCAAGTACCATACCGGTGCAAAAGACGACGTAGCCCAACTGCTCTTGTGTTCGAAGAACATTAAATGCCGGTTCGGTCAATATCTGAACGACGAGTGATGAAATGACCCGCAACCGCTTCTCTGGTACAGGTCCCCAGTGAACGTAGTAGGTTAGCGCAGAATTAGCCTGATTGGGATTTCGAATCGGGAGAGAGTACGTGAAGTTGCAGGCTAGGAGATATATTTTAGAAAAAAGAGTATCTTTGCACAAATTGCATTGTCTGACCTTCTGGAAGGATGAGACCGTGCTCGTCAAATTTGGACAAAGGCAGCTGAGGTTCCCCAAGATCTTTCTCAGCCTCTTCTCCTATCTTGATTGCCTCCTTCAAGAGAGTTAGAGGATAACAAAACGATGCATGAAATCTACCCACATCTTTGCCTATATTGCCAGTAGCCAAAATGCGCATGTGTACCTGCGAGAGGAAGTGCTTGATATGAGCTTGGACCTCGTCAGCTGTAACAGCTATTTGGAGGGCGGTGGTTAGCAAAGACAAATAAACGGAAGAAAAGGAGTGGCAAACCGTCCAGTTCAGCTAATTTCTCCTCCTGCGTCCACTGCAATTCAGTAGTGAGATATCTAGCATAGTAATCAGACAGCGTGTAGGACTGTCCCAGAAAGAAATTCTCCCAATCCCGTTTAGCCTGTAGTATCAATGAGTTCAATTTAATTATAGGGTGCAGCAGTAGTAAGGACAGACCTGCTCCTTCATAACATCCAAACGGTCTGGGAGAACAACGAGGCCTTTCAATTTCTCGAGGATATGTTTGACAAGCACAAACATTCGATCATTGTAGCCGTTCATCGAAATATACATTCCGGTGGTTGTAGCGGCAAGCTGATATGATAATCCAGCTAAGTCGGCATTGTACGAGTATTCGGATAAAGAATCGTTGACAAGGTCGCCGAAGAGCCTGCTTAGAACAGCAGTTTTCGCTGTGGCATTCGAAAAGGGACTAGGAGGTAGGATTAATTTCGATCATCAGGTTGGCAGTGCTCGCAACACAAACCTTCTGAGTTCAATAGAGATGTACGCTTTCGGGACCCAAAACTGATCATCCTTCTTGTGCCAAAGAACAGATTTTGATGTTTCTCGGATGAGATGTGGTCGTTTGGCCGGCTAAATCAATATGAAGTTGTAGCATTTTTCGCTTCGCTAGAGGCAAGCATACCTTTTCTACGTCCTGCTTCCGAACATCGAGATTTGTCGGGATAAATTCATTAGGCGATGGAAGATAGAGTTCTTTGATGTCATTGGGGGCGGATACCTGTGGCAACGATGAAGATAGAGGCGACAAACGGAAGAAAATTTAGATCAACTCACGTCTCTCAAGAAATCCTCAGAAAACTTTTGCACGATATAATTTGATCCATAAACTGGCTCTTTCAGCCACTCCACATCCTTACTTAGCACTTTGTCCAACTCATCCTTCTTCGCCATCAGCACCGCTCGACCCTTTTCCAGCCTGAGCCCATCCAGGTACTCTCTGACTTTTTTTTCAGGTTCTGCATCATTGTGGTCCCAATCCCAGGTCAGCTGAGGAGCGGAAATCAGAAGCTCCTCTGGGACTGGCCATATTGAATGCTCTGCCACCCATGTCGCATATGAGTCAGCAGAACGTTTTTCAGCAAAGCGGAATCGAATATGAGAAAGGGACGAGGTTTCTGACTGGTGGTAGGACTCGAAGCGGGAGGCGCGAAGCATTGAAAGATATTTGAAGGTTGATACGATAACAGCCCGATAATTCGCTGTAAATTCATATTTAGAAATATGTACAAACGGGAAATAATAGAAATGCGAACCGAAACCTGACTCTGTCAGATATATGGTCACTTTGAACATCGCAAACCCCCGCCCAAGGCTTTGTGGACCAGTCGACAAAGCCGTGACCCAGCCTTTGTTCTTCAAGTAAGAGAACAAAGAGCCAGGGCCTTCATGTCCAAGCAGGTGGCTGATAAAATGAGATGGCTTGTGACGCCAGTGGGGCACTTGCCATTCAAGCGGGAAGGAGAGCTCCAGCGCATGGAAAGTCATTAAGGTTTCGACGGCAACAAGAGTCTCCGAGCAAATCAGTGAAATGTGAAAGGAAAATAGTGATGAAACATACTCCATTCTCGTTGACCCCAAACGGGTGGTCATTAATCATCGTCACGGGCTTCTGTCCACGATTGGGGATGGGCGAGAACAATCGCGCCACCATTTCCGAAAGTTCATCCAATGATTCTAGAAGCACGTTGCAGAGGCGGAAATGAAATGACAGAAAAAGAACGACCTTGCCCAATAACACACAATTGCATTCGACCGGCGCAATATTCCGTAGTCCACCATTCCACAAGCCGCCGCCGAGTCTCTCTGCCAACAGCACCACCATCAGCCTCTGCATCGCTAGCAGTAGAAGGTGTCGGAGAAGGTATCCGAGATGGTAACGGTGACGGGGCCAAACTTCCATCTGGGGATGTAACGACGGGATTCACAATAGTTTCCAACTTCCCTTGCGCCTTAAGGTCTCGAGCATGCTTCGTCAAACTTTCTTTATTCCCAGTTCCAAACTTGCTCCAAACGTGCCCTTCCTTTGAGAGGTGCTTATTGAGCTGATAAATTCGCCAGAGATCCTGTGGATGGTTCTTTTTATGCTCCGAATCGACCGCGTTGAGTTCACGCGTTGTACATGATGGGGAAAACAAAGGGCTATGGAAAAATGCAGCAAATCTGGTGAGCGCACCTTCGAGAGCCGGCGTGCCGACGGTGAAGTAGTAATTCTGACGTGCTGGTTCAGTGACACACCAGAGCGAGATTCCAGGCCACTCACAGTGTTCATAGTTCCAGTATAAGCATTTGAATGTCCTAAGTTGAGGGGGTTGAGCCTCTAGCCGGATGTGGGTGCGAACAAAACGGACCATTATGTTTAGCGAGGTACTGTATGCAGTAAAGTAAGTTCCTATTCAAAGATAATGCTGTCAGACAAACCTCCGAGTACTCGTTCTCTTTGGGAAACTGTTCTGTGCCCTATGAGATATTGAGTGGCCGAATACTATCAAGAAGCCTCGGCAAACCATAAACAAGAGATGTTCACAAAAGTGAGCTAATCCAGGATACTCAATCTGAGACATAAACCGTTAGCTCTAGATGAGGATTTCGACTATACGCCTACAGGATCATCCAAGTGTCCAACAGCAACATTGAGACTTGCAGCAGCTTTGTCTGACTTGGGATCTGAGATGATTGTCGCCTTGATCCCATTCTCAAGCTTTATTATTCTATTCAACATCGTCAACAAGATTGGATCAAATACAGTTGATTCCTATACCTGTATTCTCTGTCATCCTGCTCAGACTTAACAACAGGTTTCCCAAATGCCAAGAAAGAAGGAATAGATGGCGAGGAAGGGTTGACACGGTGCCAATGTTCGCTGGCGGAATTTGTCGCCATCGTAGCAATAGAGCCCAAATTCAAAGGAGAAAATCGACCAGAAGAGGTGAAAGTAAGAAGCAAAGAGCAAGAGCGACGTCCAAAAAGGGAATGCCTAAATAGTCCCCCTTGGACCATGGACGTTTCGCGAAGAAAAAAGCCAACGGTTAACTTGACCTGTGAGGTACCCGAACTTGTGGCGCGTGCCGCGGCATTTTCCGCTGCTTCGTGACTTGGTGGATGTGTCCTTTGTTTCAATCTAGCGAGATTTCCACTCATTTGTCTCAATAAATACATCGTGTACAAGAAATATTGATTCAACAGTTGACCTCAGACTTTTTCAGAGTCGAAAATGCTGCGATGAGTAGATTTTGTTTGGAATGTCATAAATGCCTCACTTCGATTACCTCAAATGAATCTACGCACCCATACACGTTTCAGGTTCTCAGTCTATAGAATCGGAAAGGGGAAACTAGATAGTGTACCTAAAGAATCTCGCATTGCCGCCTTCCCCCCTCTCCGAAGGGCTCTTCCTCTATATAGTCTCTAGATCTTTTTCTCACAACTTTGGTCCCTCCTGGCATTTCCCAGTACACATTTACAAAATAATATACGCGAAAGAGTGCACACGATGATTGGTCCAATGAAAATAGCATGCCCTTTGGTGTAGTGAGGCGCATCAGTGGTCAAGTAGATGAACCCTGTAATTATTCTGCCTATGTTTCCAAACGTCTAGAAAACAAGTCGAGTGCACTGTATGGATAATGTATATAATATAACTTACCACATGCATTACGATCCCCACGCCTCTTTTCGTTGACTCGCCAATGTTATTTCCGTTCCATACCGGGGCCTGAGGGACATTCGAATAAATGCCAGCAATAGCGAAGAATGTCCCAATATTCTTGATATGGTTGCTCAATGAGCATAACAAAGCCGAGGATAGCCAAGCAACCAAAGAAGATCACGAAGACTCCTCATTGACGATATCGGTCTGCGAAATGGCCTCCAGTGATGCAGCAGTATGCAGCAAACACGTAAGAAAGAACCTAAGTTGCATGAATTCAAAAACATGGGTTCCAATAACAAAACAAAATAAAGCGGACTGACTGTTATAAGTTGAGCAGTGCTTATAAGGCTTTGGCCAATGTTGGGAGGAAAAGCGAGATAGAAGAGAGCGGTGTGCAGGTACCAATAGCGATAAGCGTGTGCACCCAAATCTTTCAGTCCTTCACTGCAGCCCAAATATATTTGATGCTGAAGCTCATCTGCAAGAGAAGAACGATCGAGTTCGGGACTTTCAACAACTTCCATCTTCTCTTCCGTTGAGAGAAACCTGACAGATTCTGGATAGTCGCGCATAGCGAAGAATGCAGTGATGGCAACAACGAGAGTGATGAAACCTTCGATGACAAAATCCATGCCTAAGCAGCGTCCCACTCACGCCATTCATTTCAGTGATGCCACGCGCGGGGAGACTTCTGAAAGCACCTGCAGCTGTTGCAGAGGAGAAGAAAATGGCAATTTTGAATCCACACTCATGTTGACGGTACCACATAATAATGCTACAGGTTGCGTTTAGTAGCACAGGAGAGCATGGTGAAGGTTGCTGACTAGTAAATATCGCCGTGAAGTAGACTACCTTCAGAAATACCAAGAAAAGACTGAGTGACAAGGAGGCAGGAGTGGTTGCGAACCATACCAATCATGCAGCACAGAAAGCCCTTTCATGGCGGGCTCTTCTCGAAATGGGTAAGACGGGTATTGCCAATATTTGATCGATCCAAGAAACTGTGTAAGTAGAGAAGAGCGAGGACAGAGATGAGCGCGACGCGAATTTTTTCTGAGAAGTTTTGTCGCTTTGTCGCTGAAGGTCGCAGGGGCAGAAATAGAGCCTTGATCTGAAAAATCTTTGATGTTTGAGTATCCAAGAATACATATATCCTGTTGTTCAGTCATAAGACAGGCTTGTAGAGATGGAGCGGGGGCGTGAAGGTTTGGATGGCGTAATTGATTTGGTTTTATAGGTGGGACGAAATAGGATCTGTGAAACCATTCAAAGATGGTGCTAGTATATTCAATGTATCAGGAATATCTAGGAAAGGTGTCAGGATATTTGAGTGAGTTGATTTACGGTGGGGTTGAACTACCCACTTTAAACACACTACGATCGAGAGTGCTTGAATACAGGTCAAATACATCGAGTTACACTCAATGTTCAAGCCATTTGATGGATTTTTTTGGGAAGGAAAGATCCCTGGGGCTGAGTTGTCACGTCGGTCGCCGTTCGGTTTCCGCTGCGACAAGCTACCAATCCGCTCCCCCACCTTTGCCTTTTCTGCCCTCTTTGACCCTACTCCTTTTCATTTTTTCAACTTTCCTAGCAGCCGCAGCTTTTTTTTCGTGTTCTTTTATTCGCGCTTTGGTAGCTTCGGAGGTAGGAGAAGGGATTGGCGAGGCACAGGCTTCGAGAATCAGGGTATAGAGCTTAAAAATGAAACTATCAGTAGAAGAAAGGAAAAAACCTTTGAAATAGTTGAACAAACCCTTGTCTGAGCCTCAGAGAGATTCTGAGCTTGGCTCCGATGGACGTCACACTTAATGAGAACCGAGTCTGTCGACTGTACATAATGAGGCTAACAAGCTGGTTAATTTTATTTATTTATTTATCAGGGAAAACGGATTTACCGATTTTCTTAAGACAGACTGAGCCCAGGCAGGAATCCAATCATGGTTGACGCCGCATCTGAGAAGGACTTTGCTGCTTGTTTTGTTGACGTTCTGTCCTCCTGGCCCTGACGACCTAGCGTATGAGACTTCAAAGTACTGTGGTGGAATATTCTTGACTTGAAGTTTGAATTGGTCGAGCCAGACGCGAGCCTCCTTTATTGTCTCATCTGAAGGAGTCACGGATGTGAGATGGGCAAGTGTTATGGACGGTGCTCGAGGAAATGTGGCGTAACCAGAAGATAAACAAGTCGGAGAGAAATTTAAGACTCGGGATGCTCGGGGAAGAGGGCGGAGAAACATAACACCATGAGCGTTAGAAACAAAGGGAAGCCATATATATTTATACACGAAAGACAGAGCGATACGACAGCTAACAAAAAGCAATCTGTTCAGAATAAACTCTTCTACTTAGTTCTCCTGGTTCCTCCTGGCTTGCTTGAATGTTGAGTGGGAGGCTGGTAGTCTTTGGCTCTTCGGAAGAGGAGAACCCATGGCTCGGGGGCTGGATAGAGTGGCGCATGATTAGAAGGAGCAAAGAAGAAAATAAAAAGACTGACCATGAACCTCATAATGCTCCCAGCCTAGACTTTGGGTGATGCCAATGCCACGCCATTCAGGCTCTTGCAGCAGTCGCAACGTGTTTCCTGACTCGCTATTCATGAAGAACTCTTTTGGAATCAGTTTGAGGAGGTTCTTTGGTAGGATCACGTGGCGGTACTCGTATTCATCATCACTGTAGCGGTCAGAATAATGGATCCTGAAAAAAGGTGTATGAGCGAAGCGAGTATGGTGCAACAGGATGGGGCGTACTTATCGATGAGCTCCTGCGCGGTCTCTTCTGGCCGTTCTCGTCTCCTTGTTTCCTGTTCAGCCATAACTCTCTACCCTATCCGTTGAGCGTCTAAGTGGGTACAGCGCGCGCAGAGCAAAAGAGTCAACGAACAGACGTGGTGGTGGTGGTTCGGGTGAACTCCCAGGGAGTCCTGCGCGGGTAGAGTCACACTGTCGCGTGACTTCGTTGATCGCTCATTCTGTGAATCTTGGTCTTGACATTCACCTCTGGCACAGCTATGGAGAGCTTCAGTGATTATGAAGATGATTACGAGGACTATGCCGCCCCACCTGTCGGTCATCACCTCCAGATACTAGCAAGCTCTAGCCACAGCAACAGCGACCTATATGCCTCTGACGATAATGGTTAAAATATAATCAAGAAACATGCCCAGAAATCGGTCTCATCTTTGTCAAATAGATCATTACGAATCGAAATACCGTGACTATCAAAACCCTCATCACCATGACCCCATCGAGGACTGGGAGGACGACCAGCAGGATTTATATTTCCCGCCCAGGCCTCAACTTGGTAATGCTCTGCACTCAGGTTTTTTTCTTGTTGTACTTTTTTCCCCTGATAATCCGGTAGCGTATGCTCCGTACACTCAAAATCCTTCTTTTCTGCCAAAAATCAGCCGTTCTCAGCCGCCTGTAGCTCGAGAACAGAACCACCTCCAACCGAATCAAAGCTGGCAGCGACCGTCAAATCAGTTTTCTGCTCAGAATCAATCTGCGTCTCTTCTTCTTCCCATTCAACGCCGAGATACTCCACGAAATGTACACGGAATTCGTCTTCGTCCTGTTTCAGATTTGCGTCGGTCTTTCCATCTCCTTGAACCTTTCAATTTTTTTACGACTTTTTGAGCAGCCGATATATATCGCGGTCTTTTCAAGTTTGGAGTTTTTAATGCTGTTCAGTCCAGCTGCTTTGACACTGTAGGTGGGGGCGTCTTGCTGGCCACACTTGTTCATTTATGAGGTTTCCAGGTGCTGCATTCAGGTGATAATGTAGTGATAAGTGGTCGGCCAACTCCTTTTCTCAACATTTATGTTTTTCATTATATGTTATTTAGCGCCAACGGGCAGTGGCAAAACTGTTCTCTTTGAACTGTCCATCATTCGAATGTTGCAGGAAAGTAAAGAGACGGGAGAACCTCTTAAAGCTATTTACGTTGCACCTACCAAGGTTGGATTTGTCTTTCATTCCCTTCCCTTTTTTCCTGACTTTGTTGTCAGGCATTATGTTCGGAGCGCTTCCGGGACTGGGTGATGAAATTTGAACCTCTGGGAATAAAATGTCTGTCCTAGTTGGCTGAGCTCTAGAATATCGTGAGTTTATTGTGAGTAGGTGCAGAACTTACTGGGGACACCGTTATCTTTGGCCGCGGAGCCTGGGGTGAAGCAAAGAATGCTTCCATCATGTGAGCTCTCATTTCTTTCTTTGTCAACCTCCTCGACTGACAGAAACATGGCCAGTGTCACAACGGTAAGCTGCAGCTCTCATCCCTAAAAAATTTTCTCATGTCCTCCCACCAGAGCGAAAAATGGGACAGCTTGACACGGAATTGGTTTAGCGACTTTTATCCCTACCTCTCCCTTAGCTTATACAATCCATACAGGGACGAATCACGGGCCATTCTCAATCAAATATGTCTCTTCCTCGTTGATGAAGTACACATCCTAAACGAATCACGTGGAAGTGTACTGGAAGTCATCGTCTCTCGGATGCGCCTCCGCGGCAACAACGTCCGCTTTGTGACTATCTCCGCAACCGTCCCTAATATTCAGGACATTGCAGCCTGGATTAGACTGAATTCTCAATTGGACACTCCTGCCAAGGTCTTCGGGGTAAAACTTTTCTATTTTATTTGGCTCGCTTGCTCATAATCCCAGTTCGGAGAGGAATTTCGTCCTTGCAAGCTCACTCGTCATGTCGTTGCTGTCCCTCGATCAAAGCAAGCAAACGACTTTGTGTTTAACAGACATTTGGATTTTAAGCTATTCGGCACGTTACAGAAATATTCCTCGGGCAAGCCCATACTCGTTTTTGTGTCTACTCGAAAGGGTTTCTTTTTTCCTTGTCATGTTTCGTTCTGATGTCAATGACTAATAGAATGCAATTTTTTTAAGGTACGATTCAATCCGCCGAGCAGCTGAAAAAAGAGTTTGAAGAGACCGAGATGAAGAAGGGAGATTTACCTTGGACTCGTCCCCCGAAGTGAGTTTGTTCATTTGGAGTCAAAAGGATGAACTTGTTGCTGAAGATCAATTTTTTTTTGGCAGGATCAGTCATGTCTTTAAGGATAAGACTCTCAACGGCAAGTCTTGATACTTTCTTATCCTTAGGCCAGCTGAAACTGGAACATGTAGATCTTGCGAGTGTTGGCATTGGTGTCCATCATGCTGGGCTGCAACTCGAAGACAGAAAAGCTGTCGAGGATTTGTATCTCAGTCGTGTGCTGAGGATTGTTATTGCGACGTCGGTCTGTCATGTTCGTTTCTTCTCTTCGACATAGGTTGAAAGGTTTGTGAACAGACGCTTGCGGTTGGTGTCAACCTTCGTAAGTTATGGCGCTTCAGATGTAGCGTCAATAGACTGAGGTTCCACCTTTAAGCTGCCCACACAGTCGTCATCAAGGGCGTGATGATGTTTCAAGATGGAGCGATGGTCGAATACTCGGATTTGGATATTATGCAAATGCTTGGACGAGCGGTTAGTTCGTCTCCCTTTGCTCCTTGTCACCTTTCTTTAAAATTTGGTCCTTCAAGGGTCGGCCTCAGTTCGACAATGAAGGTGTTGCGATTATCCTTTGCTCGACCGATCTCGAAGCCAAATACGTAGCTCTCTCTCAAGGTCGAACCATACTCGAATCAAACCTCCACATCAACCTTGTTGAACACTTGAACTCCGAAATTGGGCTTGGCACCGTTGCGCATATTGAATCTGCGAAAACATGGCTTAGACAATCATTTTTATTCCAGAGGATCAAAAAAAATCCACGCCACTACCAAATTGCCGGTAGATTAGAAAATGACGACGATACATGGGAAGAGACGGTGGATGATATGGTGCTTAGGAGTATCAAGAAATTGAAGGAAACTGAACTTGTTGAAGTGGAGGGAGAGGAGCTGAAGGTGACAGAATATGGGGATATTATGAGTCGAGTAGGTTCTTTTCGGTCTCTGTTGGCACCTTAGAGCCTAATTTTTTCCTGCCAGTTTTATATTCGACAAGCGACGGTGCGATTCTTTAGAGGTTTCAATCTTCTATATCCCCTCATGAATCATCTCAGATGTGCAAGATTCTTGATTTGCCTGAGAAGGCAGGGTTGAAGGAGCTTCTGACGTTGCTTTCATCTTGCGAAGAGTAAGTGTTTAGCATCCCTAGCCTGTTTTGACTTTTCGCCCAAGTTTATTTTGTAGGGTGACAGTTTCCATGCTCCGTGGTTCTGAGAAGAGTGTGAGGAAATTATCCATTCATCGCTACCCCTGCTCATTTGCGCCAACTAGCCTCTTGGAATTCTCAGAGTGCATCCGGAGATTCGATTTCCTCCCCAAAAGGTTGAATGTACAGCTGACAAGATGTCGCTTCTTATTCAGGTTAGAGAGCTCCCCAAAATGCTTGTGCAATCTTGCTAACATTGTCTAAAGGCGCAACTGGCTTGTATTAATCTCAGCACACCTGAGTTCAAATGTTCCGATAGCCAATTGTCATTCGAAGCTTTCAGTGCTTTTCGTCATTTGCCTAGAATTATGAGAGGTCTGGTTGCCGTCGTCCACTTTCAATTGACTTACTCGTAGTGTTTCTTTTCTCTAGCGATAGTAGAAGTTGCTACTACACGTCGAATTGGCAGCCATATGAAGTATGGGCTTGAACTGTGCGTCTTTTCTGTTGGAACTTGTCACTTCATTGAGCTGACGGCTTTTTAGCCTTCGTTCTGTCACCGCTAAAGCCTGGGATGACCGTCCCTACGTCTTTCGTCAGCTTGATTCGATTGGAGAGAAATCGTGAATTTGATGATATATCACGAAGTCTCCTATCATTCTAATCAGTTTGGCAGGATTAAAGTATCGTCGTCTCTAAACCAGCCTGATGTACCATTGAGTTTTGCGGGGTTAGATTCTTGGAGAACATGACATTGCGACTATTGCTCGTCTTCGAATTCAGGACCCTCTACGTCTCGAGGATGCAAGTATTTGCTCCCATGTCATGTTTTATAACCCTCGCTAACGAAGGCATATCAGCTCTTGGGTCGTCGTCCCCCTTTTGGACATGATGTTCTCAACTCCCTGAGAGAACTACCCCACTATAGAATAGCCATTACCGAAAAGGCGACCCGTTCATCTTCTAATGGAAAAGATCCGGTCGAGGTTGATCTTGTCATTGACTGCGGTCTTGTGGAAGAGACTTTAGCAGCGCTGAAGACTACCAAGAAGAAATTCAAGAGCGGGAGTATGACCAACATTTTGACTTTGACAAGCGACTTAGATTTCGTCGACTTTCGAAGGATTGGGTATTTTCGAAACTGCTACTATCTGTTTTCACTATACCCTCATCTTGATTTTAGGACGAAGCATCTTACGGAAGGGAAAACGTTTAGACTAGATGGTGTCGGTTTGATGAGGCCAGGTCAATCGATCGTCGTTTACATGTCGGCAGTAAGGATGATTCTCCAGGGATTTAACCTTCCATTTACTAATGGATATATCGCATAGGACAATGTTGCAGGAGTTACGGTTACAGCAAATTATAAGCCTACAATTCCTTCGACCTATTATCCTACTCCTGACACAAGACCTATCTCTACGGAGGTCGATTCATTCGTTTCGTTCACATTGGTCTGTTTACCCATTGCCTTTTAGGAAATGGAGGTATCAGAAATCCCAGATGACTTTTGGGCTCCCTGGGATTCAGATGAAGACGCCAGCCCCCAGCAGCCAGTTAAAAAGGACTGTGCGCCGATTGTCGTCAAGGATCTGACCGAGATCAGAAGTGGGGTTCACACTTTCCACAGCCTACGTTTCTGATCATGCCTAGATGTATCCAAACCTGGAACATTAACAACGTCTGCACCAAAAACCTCTGTCACAACGGCTAAGGAGAATAGTGAAGAGTCTTTGAAACGTCCTGACGGCAATTATAAGTGAGACATCGCCCAGACTTATCGCACTCATTGACATTTTGTCATAGCTGTAAACACAATTGCAAGGATAAATCAGTGTGTCGCCATCTATGGTTCGTCTCCTTCATTTGCGGGAAAATGGCTCATAGTTGCAGTTGTCGCGAAGGCCTCTCTGTGCCACCTAAGCGTCGAGGAGGTAAAGAGGCGAACTGGAAGACGAGCGACCATTGGCAAATTAAGGCAGCAAAATCTCTCCAAGGATCGTTTGCACATCTTGTAAAAAATGAGCCGAAATTGTCGACGAGGCAGGAAACTCTCCAAGACAAAGATACAACCCTTGAAGATCTCGAGGATCTTCATCGTCGAACGGACGTTTCTGAAAGCATCAAGCTCCCTACAGGCAAGCGCATCAAGGTCGACGTAGGGCTGAAGACCCTACCTCTTGGACCCCCTTCTCGAGTCCGCAAGAAGTTACCGCCTGCTGACTTCAATATTACGCTTTCGACTCTTCCTATGGACAAGCCTAACTCGCGTTTCACGGTGCCCGATATTCTTGATGGCGATGACGACGAACTTCCTGATCCTGATGCTATGGTCTCTGGGAGAGCTTCTGTGCTCACGTCCTCCCCTCCACGCAATGCTACTGACTACGACGATGTCATGTCTGATTCTGATCTCGATCAACTCATGCAAGACCTCCCGCAGGAAGCTATCTCCAAAGCCTTGTCTCGTTCGCCAAGAAAAATAACGGCCGTTTCTCATGCCCAGTCTTCAGTCCGCTCCCCAATTCTCAAACGCAAGGCTTCCTCGCCTGCGTCACTCGAATGTGGACTCGGAAATCCCAGACTCTCCGAATGCTTCAACGCTCACGCACCCGAACGCCCTTTCCAGCCATTGAAGGTATGTTTTCCGTGATTCGTATCCAGTTCCTTCATAACACCAGATTTCGATTCCACGGAATTCCTCCTCTCTTCATCTCAAGTTCAGAGGACGAAGTTCAAATCGTTGAGAAGCAACCTATTACACCTCCGTTCGCTGCAAGGGTTCTACCTGAAGAGAAGGGTAAGCCAGGGGATGGAGAACGAAGAGGATGAACAGGAAGACGAATTCGCTGAGTTAGAGAAATGGCTGTATAGTGGAGCCGTGAAAATCATTGAATGAATAGACAACCCACCATTTGTTAGCCAAAAAAATTACGTGTCGACTGCCTTTTTTTCCGGCCCATAGTCTTCGAGAATGGTCAGGTGATCAATCAACTGGAATCACGAAATTGATTGTCACGGTCGTTCGACGCGTTCTTCCCCTTTCATCCACCACCATGTCCTATTTGGAACTCAGCCCTAGCGACGTAAATCTTACTCAAAACGGATGCTCTACTCTACAAGCGGTCACCTCGGAGCAGGACGCGCTTCTGACTCAGCCCTACACGTTCCAGGTGCTCTCCCTGAAGAGCGCGCCAGCGACTGGACAAGACCAG
>JAJTUO010000290.1:0-22742 GCA_021399455.1 Flagelloscypha sp. PMI_526 | reverse complement strand
CAAAGCACAAGCTCCTCGACCCTCGCTTGGGGATCTCCTTCTAGGAAGAGATCCACAACGCCGGAGTCAGGGACTCTCACCCACCGCCGCAGAATGTCTGCTGTTGCTGCTCGTCCCCGCCAATCCGTCGACGAGATGGGCGTCCGGGAGTCTGGTGGTGAAGAGTCTTCTGGAACCATAACTAGGTCTGCTACCCTCCGTGCAAAGGCCAATGGAACGGGTTCAGCACTCCCTAAATATCGTCCCAAGCCGTCACAACTCAATCCAACCAAGGATGCTTCACCTTTGAAGCCTGGGGTTCGTCGCAAGCACAGTATTTCTGACGATGACAAGCTCTCTTCTGAGCGAGAGGAACAGGCAAATTCCAAACCTCCTCGTCCTATTAGTCCTCTTCCCAAAAGAGCTGTGCGTCATGCCCCTGCGACAAGCGAAACCAAGGACGTTCCCCCGAAACCTCCACCAAAAAGATCCAATCCTAGCCCAACTCCGAAGCCATCATCTTCACCTTCACGGTCAGCTAAAATTCAGCAGTCTTCTCGTCATCTTCTTCCGCGAAACCCTCTCCTCGTCGACCACCCTCAGCTTCGAGCACCAATTCTTCCAGCTTTCCAGACACTCCAAGCAAGAAGCCCCTTGCAAAGGAAAAGGCTCGGGCTCCAGCCCAAAGCTCTCCATTGCGAAAAGCTGATACCGCCTCGCGTGCAGTAAAACCACCTTCCACGTCCAGTGGTAAATCCCAGCGTCTGGCAGTTCCTCAAACCCCTCCGCGTGGGGGGAAGCGGTCCAGCGCGCAGCTGCAGGTGCCCGTCCTTTCCTATGCCTGACGATTCGCCGCGTCGTCGGCTCAACAAAGAATCCTCCAATCCTCCTCCTCGAAGCTCTATCCTCTCTTGGGAGGAGGTTGCTCAGGAAGCGTCTCGCACATTGGGAAAAGACGAGGTAGGCAATATGCTCTCCGAACTGGATGCACCACCACTCGAGAGCAGATTCACCTTCGTTGACCTATGCGTCACTCGATCTCGAAAGCCCCGCATTGAGTAGGTTTAACTCGCCTGCAGCGTTCCACTCAATATCAGCTGTGCTTCTTCCTGACATGACTCCCTCTCCTGCCCCCCATATCAATCGCTCTGTCAACTTGACGATGTAACGAACAGTGGAGATGCTGCCAAGGCTACGCTTCTTCGTCTGCAGCTAGCAAGCGTTGAGCAGACTGCAAAAGATCGTTTGAATCGTCTGCAGGACCTCGAGGTCGAGATGGATGAGTTGAAGAAGGCGCGTCATTTCGAGGCAGAACAGTTAGGTGCCCAGTTGCAGCTCTCGAAATGCAGGTCAGGAGCAAGCTACAGACGAGTATGCGCGCGGATGAAGAGAACGCTGTGCGAATTTCGACCTTGGAGGAACGTTGAAGCAGTCAATGCCGAAAGGCGAGACGAGGTTGCTAAGGTTGCTGCCCAAACGAAAAGGGAAGCTACTGCAAAACAGGACAAATTAAAAGCTACTGTGAGAGCGTGGCAAGTTCTGAATGCGTCGCAAGGCGTTGCTTCGACTTGGTGCTCGGCCAAAGTTATGTGCCAGGATCAGCTTAGTGCTGTCAAAATGGATCGCCAGGTGGTGGAAGTGCTCTTGCAGCAGTTAGATCTTCTTCATGATAATGTCACGATGGAAATGGCCCGTGTATAGTCCCTTTAAGTCACGATGGAAACGGCTCGTGTATCATCCCTTATTTGTGAGTCTTTCTCTTTTTTCATGTTTGGCCGAATCCCTAACCGATTTGCTCCCAGTCTTTCTGCAGTCTCATACTCATCTTTCTCATCTGAGTCTCGGACCTTTTCAAGCTTCATTTATATGCCTTTTTGCTTGTTTCTTCTCTCCTGCTATAACATATTTTCGTCATTCAGTTTCCTGCTCCCACAATGTGTTGTCATTTATTCCACCCCTGTATTACTATAGTCTTATTTCATCTGGATTTCCTACTCATGCTCCCGTGTCTGAGTCAGACTCATACTTCCGTCCCAAGTCTATGACGCTATTCCGCTTGTTTCTAACGACCATGTCAGCTGCCGAAACTCAGCGGATAGTTGAATCTCATGAAACCCCCGAGGATGTAGATTCAGAATTACTTGATATGGAGTCACCTTCCCTTGCTAAACTTCGCACCCTCGATACACCTGGGAATACGGCAGGCGTCATAGCTGTTGATCTTGTACTCGCAACTACTATCCACTTTTACTCGTCCCATGGTCTAAAGAACTTTCAAGGACGACGTTTTATGTGCTACCAATGATTCTATTGCAAGATGTACCCTTTATTTCCTTATTGAAGTTGCATCGACTACTTGCTGATTTTCTGTGGGGAAGGGCATAATCGTGTTTATGGGACGAACATGCAGATCAAGGATTTTTACTGTAGGTTTCACAATCTTTCGTCCTAAATTTGGTTTTAAGATGTTTATGTTTTGTCTGGATTTGAGATTATTACTATTGGAAAGTTCGTCCATCCCACACTCTCTGTCTGCTGAGCGTCGTTTTGACTATCTCGCTCTCCAGAACCCGTACGCGTCTCCCTTCCTTCATTGATCATTGCCAGCATCTCAACTTACAATTTTATGAAGATATTGGGGTGATATTCCAACCACGATGAAGAAGGTTACAGACTATTATACAACTGGTGCAATATTCCGTGACACTCACGTCGTTCCTGGTGCACGGGAAGGCATACAGACTTTGAGAGACATGAACTTTCGATTGGACGTTGTCACTGCGAGAACTGAAAGTTTTGCGGAAGAGAGCTGGAAGTGGCTTGATAAACATTTTCCAAGTGAGCTCCTTTTTCTACCTCCGAGTTGAGGATTCAGCGGGGGAAAAAACTCAACTGATGTATTTGCTTTTGATAGATATGTTCAATAGTATCATTTGTACTGGCCAGTTCAAGGACGCGCATAAGGATGGAGGAGTAGGAGCTGCGACCAAATTGAGTAAAGCACAAGTGTGCAAGGATCTTGGTGCTGTTTTGCTCATTGACGATTCGGCGGAGAATGCGACACAATGCGGAAAGGATGGGAGCTTTAAGGTTTTGTTGTTTGGTGGTCAGGGTTTCTTCTTTACTTTCTGTTCTCTTTTCTAACAGGAATCGGATAGACTACCCATGGAACAAACGGTTAAGTGGGCCCATGGATTCGACAGAGTCGCAGACGTATGATGTGCGGTTGCAGATAGAAGGTGGAAGAGAGTTTTGGAAGGACGATGAAGAGAAACTGGTGCTACCCGACGGTGTGGAGAGGGTTCGCGATTGGGGAGAGACTGTGAAGTGGGTAAAGAAGAACTTGTGTTAGGTTGTATAGGCTAGTAGTGAAGCGTTGAAAGGATATGCGTAGAGTAGATATTGAAAAGATATAACGAGGCCTACTTTGCAAACTTTTGGGCAAGCTTCCAAACTTTCCCGATCCCCGTTCCAATACTAAAGATAAGAATGTCAGCACCACAGAAGATCAAAGCAACTCTGAGTAGACCTACTTCGCCTTCCCGACTTCATCCCATTTGACCCATTTACAGCCGGCTATCTTTACAGCAGGCAAAGTCTCGGATTCGAGCAAAACATGCTGAGCGCGATATACTTTACGAATATGGGAAAATAAATGAAGAACATCTCCAAGCTCGTGGGTAGACTTGACCATTGCAGGACCAAAGTCGATAAGTGAGGGAAGAAGCTTCGCAGGGACGTCCTTCATCTTCTCCTTCCCTGTGGCATTGGGTAAAGCTGGAAATTCAAAGAGACCCGCCAAGAGACCTGTAATTTTTGGTTAAATGACTGGAAAGGAAACGAATCGGAACAAATAAACACCTTTCTCGGGTCTCTTCACCAATAGAACCTGTCTCTCCACCACGTCTTTCAGACTTTTCCATTCAACGACATTCACAATGTCCATCTCTTCCCTGGCTTTCTTTTTCTCTGCTTTACACGGGTATATCGTCACTGACAAGTTTTCCGGGAGAGGCTCGCAAATTTTGCATAGATCTTCAATATCCTTTAGGGGAGATGCAGGTTCAACTTTGCCTTGAGAGCGTCGGTAAGCTGAGCAATGGGTTGCGATAGGACAGGAAGAGCAGTCTGGGTTCTGGACTTTACAGACAGTGCTTCCGAGTTCAATGAGAGCCTGATTGATGTCACCTGGATGATGTTGGATTGAACCTATGATATAGTGAGCAGATAAACAAAGTCATAAGGGAAGTGAAATCAACCAGTTGGACCCTTTGCGACCATGGCACCAGCGGCTGCCCACAATATATCTAAGGTGGCTTTACTCTTCGGGTTGGCATACAATCCGACAACTCGACTCATGAGTCTATGAACGTTTCCATCGAGCTAAGTACCTTTGTCAGTAAAGTCAGCTTGCAAAGCTGGTTTAAGAAACAAGTCTTACCACAGGTGCCCTCTCTCCATAAGCAATGCTCGCAATTGCTCCGGCACTATACCTTCCAATCCCAGGGATTTCTGTCTGTAATTCCGTTGCTGTAGGTGGAAGTTTGCCATCGAAGGTTTTGACAGCTTTCTGGGCACCTGCGAGGAGCCTTGATGCGCGAGAATAGTAACCAAGGCCTTTCCAGGCGGCATTCACCTCTTCAATTGATGCAGCTGCCTAGTCAAGATGAGGGAATCGAAACATAAACGCAAGGAAGATGAGATATACGAGGGCTGGAAGCGTTGGAAACCTGAGTTCTGTATTAGCAAGAGAATAACGGGCTAATGAAATGTCATTCACAATTTCATCCAATTGTTATAATATGAGATTACGGTCGCGACTTGTGTCTAGAGTAGTCGAATGTTCAAGAAGGACAAACTGTAAACGATGGGAAATGTTCTCACCTGCTGTAACATGATTTCCGATACCCAGACTTCATAAGCTCGTTGGGCTCGCTCGTCTTTTGACAAGTCAGGATCCCAAGGTTTTCTCCAAGGCATACCACGACGCGTCGAAATGCCGTTATACCATACAATTAACGCGTCAACTAGTGCAGACGGTGTGTGTATCTGGGCTCTCTTAAGCATTAGAGGAAAGAGATCAATGTAAATACTTACTATATGAGTACGAGCTGCGTGAGGTGTTGCAATTCGCTCAGAGTCATCTTCTTGCTTTGTCTTGGTTCGTTTTAAGGCAGGTTTCCGTTGTGAAGTCGAGGTTTTCTTTCCGGTAAAGAATTTCGAGGACCCTTGCTCGAATTCAGAAGAAGAAGAATCACTGTCGTTATAGTCTGATTCTGAAGATGATTCGACGCGTCTATGTCGTTTAGGCATGGGTGGAAGAAGAATCAAGCAAGGCGGTCGCTAAGCGCCCGAGTCCTCGATGGTTGTTCCTCTTCCTCCATCGCAGAAATGATCATCGCTCCAACATTGGCTCACTCAGGGTCTGAAATGAAGCCTGAATTGGGTATCAGTTAGGAGACATCACTTGTTGGACTCGGTTAAGCTTTTTTCGAAGTAATTGTGTCATACATGCGAAATGACGTCGAGCTGGAGTATTCGTCTCGCCGACACATACTTAAAGAACACCTTGGCTGCTTCTGACGCGCCCTCAATTCACCTTCCAACAACACTCTTCCGTCTTCCGCCATGAGCTCTACTATTCAAGAGCATCAATATGGTGAAGGTATTTGACCCCTTTGAGTTCATTAGCTCTGGTGATATTCAATACTTTCAAGGGTATTCTGGGGACAACAAGGTCCCAACCATCGCCAAATTTCAAGAGCATCAGGAACGTCTCCATAGTGAGAACACGCCACTCCCTTCTCCCCCGCCTAGTGCCTCGTCTAGTTCCGCGAGCTCCTCGCGTGCAAGCTCGCTGGACTTGAAAAATAAGAGCCTTCCTGCCATGCCCGTTGAAGATGATGATGAGCCTCCTGCCCGCGACGCACAGAAGTCTGGCAAGCAGCAGAAGCAGTATGTTTCCTTTCCATCTACTCCAGGGGATTGTTTTCCAACGTTTATAAAGGGAAATGATGAACCGACTCCAGCCGCCCAAAGGTACAAAGGCGACAGACAAAGCCAAGAGCAAAGGCCAGTATTGGGCGAGAGACCCAGTCACTGACGAGGATGTCCTGCTCAAGGATCTCACATTCAAAGGTATGAGCTTTGCATCGGCCGCGATTCCTGGCCAACATGTCGCTTACTTATATATCTTAGACTTTCGCGCTAAAGGCTTCAACAACGCTTCTCTGGATCCCGAATCTTACACGAAAGGGCCTGCCCTCCGTGAGCCACCTGAACCTTCTAAACAGAGCTTCAAGTACACCGCTCCGACTGTCGAGGATGTTGGAAATATTAGCCTAGCATCCTTCCCTCCTGCAATCGACAAAGTAGAGTGAGCAGTTTTTCGTGCCATTTTCCCCTTTGCAGGCCTTCTGATACATTTATTCACTTCAAGTGTGAACCACGCGCTCTCTATCCTCCGCACCGGCGCAATCGCAGTATCAGCTGGCTGTGCCGTTGCCTGGTATTTCGTTGCTGGAGGAAAACACGTTTCTTGGTTTGGTTTCTTCTTCCGCACTTGCCTCTTGGGATGTGTCGCTGCTATGGCTTGGATTGGTGCTGAAAATGCGCGCCGCAAGATTGAGAAGGAGCTCGAGCGGATCCGTATGAATCTCCATGAAAAACGTGCAGAAGCATTCAGCCCACCGACACCCGAAAGGTTTGTCGGCCCTTTTAAGTTTAAGACATTTTGACTAACGAGCTTCTACAAGTGTCGAATGGATGAACGCGCTACTTAAACTCGTCTGGGGCATAATTCCTGACACTATGTTTATTCCCATTATCGATCAAATCGAAGACGTTCTGCAAGCTTCGCTCCCCGGATTCGTTAATGCCGTTCGGATTTCTGACCTTGGCCAGGGAACCAACCCCGTCCGCGTCGTTCATATGCGCGTTCTTCCGGATAAGCCTGGCACGCGTGGCTACCCACGGGAGGAATGGGTTGGTTTAGACAAAGAGACGCAAGCTAAAATCAAGGTGGGTCAATCAACGTATAAATTATTACTGCGTTGCTAATCATTCCTCAGGCTGAAAAGGGCATTACCGGAGAGACTGATACCGATACTAATGAGCCGGAGCCCAAGGATCCCAACGCTCCCATATCTCCTGCTGACGATGATCAAAGTGGGGACTACCTCAATTATGAAATTGCTCTCTCCTACCAGGCCCAACCTGGCCAATCCAAAAAGCTCCGCTTTCATAACATCCACCTTATGCTCGAGTTTTTCCTTGGCGCATTCGACTGGTTCAAACTTCCCGTGCCTTTCTTTGCTATCGTCGAAGGCTTCGTGGCTACTGCTCGCCTTCGAATCCAATTCATTCAGAACCCACCCTTTATTAGGAATGTCACGATCTCCTTGATGGGCGTGCCCAAAGTCGAAGTATCTGTTGAACCTTTCTCAACCAAATTACCCAACGTATTGGATCTTCCTTTGATTCAGAAGTTTGTGGAGATGGGTATTGCTGCTGCGGTTTGTCATCGTCCATCGCCGTTACTGCTCTATCGTTAACAACTATCCAGTGCGCTGAATATGTTGCTCCTAAGAGCCTAACACTCAATATGGCTCAAATGCTCGCCGGAGACGGAATCAAAAAGGACACCCGCGCTCTTGGCATTATCGTGGTCAACATTCGTTACGCAGTCGGTCTATCTGCGCAAGATTCAAACGGAGCTTCAGATCCATACATTGTCTTATCCTATGCGAAGTTTGGAAAACCTATCTGTATGTGCCATATAACTGACTCTTTTAGAGTTTCTAACCTATTTGCCAGACTCGACTCGCATCGTCCTTGGCGATCTCAATCCAGTCTGGGAAGAAACTGCTTTCTTGCTTGTGACGGATGAAGAGGTCAAAGCCCGCGAAGACCTCGCCGCAACACTGTGGGATAGTGACAAACGCACTGCTGATGATTTGGTAGGAAGAGTCACAATTCCTCTTGTTGAGGTTATGTCTAAGGCGAGTGAAATATGTCTGTTCCTGGTAGTGAGTGCTGATGATAAACTTCGTTTAGCCCAATGAAATGCACGCTCGTGAAGATCGCCTTCAAGGATTCGAGGATGCCAACGAAATGCCAGGCACTTTACACTGGGAGATCGGATACTAGTGAGTTCGCTTTGTTTACACCATCATTGAGGGAGCTGACTTATTGGCCAGTGATAAAATGCCCTTCAACCAGTCACTAGCGCTTGATGCGAAGGAGAAAAAGGCCCAAGCAACCGAGGAAGCTCCAGGTCCCGTTGCACAAGTCGAAGAGCGCGAGAATATCGAGGAGAACAAACCTACAATTGCCGATACCAAGGTGGAACGGGATGCTTTGAATGTTCCTCCAGATCCAGAAGTGCCAATGGGTATTTTGTCTGTCATCGTGCACCAAATCAACAATCGTAAGCCTTTCTTTGTTTAAACTCGGACTCTTACAAACGACATTCTAGTGGAACGTCAGGACATCAAAGGCTCGACTGGAGATCGCGAAGGTCAAGCTGGACAAGATACAAGCGAGCCTGCTGAAGAAGGACCCAATCTTCCTAACGGATACTGCGAAATCATTTTGAATGACGAGGTGGATTGAATTTATTTCTTCCCTCTCTGAAAAATGGCTCACTTTTTTTTCCTGGAAGATGATCTACAAGACTCGAGTCAAGCAGTACACATCCATGCCGTACTTCGAAGCTGGTACTGAGCGCTTTGTTCGTGACTGGACGAAAACGGTTGTTCGCGTACAGGTACGCGATGCCAGGACCCGTGAGAAGGATCCTGTACTTGGGATTGTCACCGTCAACCTGAAAGACTTGTTCACAACGAGTTCACAAGTCACAAGACTTTTCGCTCTTCAGGAGGGTATTGGTGTGTTATCCACTTTTCTATCCTAATTTTGCACTCACTTCTACCATTTACAGGATATGGTCGAGCAAATATTAGTTTCCTCATCCGCCAGGTCAAAATGCCCATTCCTCGCGAGTTACTCGGGTGGGATACTGGCACCGTCTCGATTCTTGGACCTATTACTATGACCCCTGTTGAAAGTAACGGTGCTGATTTGAACGTCAAAAAACTGCGCATTTCGACCACTGAGCAGTCGTTCAAAGCGCCCTCTCGTGCCTCACCCATGGAGGGTGGCGGACTCAATTGGGACATCCCTGCCGACAAAAAAGTTCGCCTCCCTGTATACGCCCGCTATGCATCAGCATGCCTGTTTGAGATGAGTTCGAGTGGAGGCATCAATGTGTTTTCGAGCCCTGATATGGTCGCTGCGTTATGGCTGAGGGATATCCCTGATGGGGTCTCGCAAGAGATTAAGATCCCAGTGATTAAGAGCAATCGTCTCAAGCAACTAAGACAGAATTACAGTGAGTCTGCTCAATTGAACCCTGCTGCTTGTGTTAATCCTTGAACAGTTAACGACCAGACTGCGACCACGCACGAATACGACATTGTTGGTTATCTGACCTGCAAACTTATGATTGAAGCTGGATTGGATCCTGATCATGAATCGCACCAACATACTCGTGAAGATAAACAGTGCGTCGCCTGCTCTCTTCTTTCTTTGACTCTCATTGATCATTCCACAGTCGCTTCGAAGCTTACACTCGTGTCGAAGGTCAAGCTCGGACTGCCGAGAAGAATTCACATGCCATGGATGATGGTGTTTTGGATCGTAAAGAAAAAAGGGCTCTTGCGGCTGAAAAGACGAGGCAATTGCATATGAGACATCGTGAGTTTATCTGCTTTTTCTTTCTCTTGTGCTTACATAATTTTGCGTAGGTGGTATCATGCAGTATCAAGCTGCTCGTACCGGCCTGTGGGCTAAAGAGGGTGTCCAAAGGCGATTCACTACTCTTCGACACAAGGTTACGGGAAGTGGTAGCCATAGTCGACGACGTTAGTATCCTCCTTTTCTAGGTTGTAACCGATCTGATAAAATAACTCTTCCAGCCACCGTCGAATCAGAGGCATAAAAAATTCCGCTTACAAATAACCAAACTTATCCACTCATTATTTTGCATGCATGGACTTGAACCGGAATATATTACGGACAAATTGCATTTTGTACAATACAATAGTTACTCCTTATGTTTTTCCTCCTGTACTTGTATCTAGCATCCAAATTGAAGCATCACATCTGAATAAAAATCAAGACTGCAAAGAAGTTCGTTGGTTACAATTGTCATCATCTCTTTCTACGTGCGATGCAACGCTACTTCCAACTTGAGGGAACAATGGCTAGAAATGGTATTGTGTAGGTGACTAGCATTCGGGACCAAATGGGGCAAAAAGGAGTGCGGCTGATGCGACTGATGATGGAAGCACCAAGTCTTTTGTGTTTTCCTCCAACCACCTGACATGCTTATTGTCTCTTGTCTCACTTCCGACGGGCGTGCCCTGACTCTCAAGGGTTTTGCTGTGGCTGCCCTGCTTCAAACCAGCCTCAAAGCTCGTTTTGAGCTATCTGAAGTGACCTCGATGGACACCAAAATTTTCTACATTTGTTCTAAAGGCTGGGAAGAGCTTTTCCGGGGGAGCGCTGGCTCCGATACATCCGCGGCAAGGTAGAACATGCAGGGATGACTCGGGTGAAAAACAAAAGGAAATCTCTTGTCTAGCTAAATTCCCATCCTTTTGTCTTCATGTCAAAGCTTCTCGTGTTCCATCCGGCATTCTGGAAATGAAAACCGTGTCCTTCATAAAGCTGGAATGAAATGAAAGATAAGGCTCGTCTCCTCGACCCCTTCCGCCCGCCGTCCCCTCCCTTCCATCCCTCCGCCTTTGGGCTCTCTGGCACATCGTTCAAATATGTCCAGCCATCACTCCCACGAGGAGGAGCAGCCTACCTCTCAGCTGCCGAGTTATCTTCGTGCTCGTCATGTCTCCAATATCCAAGACGATGAAGACTATATCATGGACAACTTGCATGATCTCAACTTGGATCTGAGGCATCGCATGCGTCCTGCTGTTGCATCTGGAGATTTGGTGGAGAAGAAAGCCTACCATGGTTCAGATGTTGACGGCGAGAGTCAGTTTGGTTCTGAACCCTATGCCCGGCCCGATTCTAGGAACTCGACTGCCATCGATTTCGATGAGTACGCGCTATTCTTTTGATTATTATTATTATTTCTAATTCGGTCGTTAGTGAATCACCTTATCCTGAAGTCAGAGCGAGTATAAGCAATGTTGATGATCCCAACATGCCATACAACACGTTCCGAGTGTATGTCTTTGATTTCGTTTGCGTTCCGGCCTTTGCCTGACTATATTCTAGCTGGACCATTGGTCTCATCTTCTCGATTGTCATCCCCGGCGCGAACCAGCTTCTCCTATTCCGATGGCCGTCCGTCTACATTACTGGCATTATCACTCAGTTGGTTTCTTTCCCCATTGGCAAGGCAATGGCTGTCGCTCTCCCTACATGGAAGTTCAAAGCATTTGGAAGCACTTTTAGTCTCAACCCCGGACCGTTCTCGATTAAGGAGCACGTCTGCATTACTATCATGTGCAATCTTGCCTCAATGGGTGTCTACGCCACGGATGTCATTGCTTCCCAGCGCTTGTACTACAACTCTCCGACCCCCATCGGTTACCAGATCCTTCTCATCACTGGTGTCCAAATCGTGGGCTTCGCTTATGCTGGATACCTCCGTCGATTCGTAGTTTGGCCATCGAGCATGATTTGGCCTGGAGCTTTGGTAAGTTTTGGTAGCGTCGCCTTTTGAGACATTGCTCACTCGTGTGTTTTAGGTGAATGCCGCCCTTTTCAATACACTCCATCAGACCTTCAGCAAGGCTGATGATAACCGCATGTCTCGCCACCGATACTTCCTCTACGTCTCCATCGGCGCGTTCCTCTACTATTGGCTCCCTGGTTATCTCTTTGTGGCGCTCTCAACCTTTAACTGGGTTTGCTGGATCGCTCCTGAGAACCCGACCGTCAACATTCTCTTTGGGACGCAAACTGGTTTGGGAATGAGTCTCCTGACGTTCGACTGGAGTATGATCTCCTTCCTTGGAAGTCCTCTTGTTACACCTGTGAGTCTTCTGAGTGGCACCTTTCTTATTAGCGTCCACTAAACCTTTGGATCACAGTGGTGGGCTCAATTGAACGGCTATGTGACTGTTGTTATCTTGTATTGGGTCATCGTTCCGGCGCTTTATTGTTAGTTTTGACTTGATATGACGCTTTGTGTTCTCACGTCTTTTTCAGTCACCAATACCTTCTTCTCTGCCAACCTTCCCATCTTGAGCACTAGGTCGTTCGACAACACTGGAGTTCGCTATAATGCTTCTGCAGTTGTCACGAATGGGATCTTTGACCAAGCGAAATACGAAGCTTATTCGCCTGTCTTCATGACCGCAAGCATGGCCATTGCGTTCGTATTCCCTTTCATTCCACCATCCTAATACTTACGAACAATTTAGATACGCTCGAGATTTCGCTCTCTTCCCTGCAGTCATCGTTCACACTCTTTGTATGTCACTCCTCATCCCCCTTTCGATTGATTTGTTGAGATGCATTCAGTATGGTTCCGCGGTGACATTATGAAGCGCCTCCGGTCTTCCATCCATTCTGAACGTGACATCCATTCTCGGTTGATGGCTGTGTATCCAGAAGTTCCCACCTGGTGGTATGCTATCTTCGGTGTCATCGCGACCGTCTTTCTTTGCGTCGCTGTCGAAATTGTACCAACGCAACTTCCCATTTGGGCAACACTCTTTGCTCTTGGCCTCTCAGCGATCATATCCGTGCCGCTTGCTATGCTTCAAGCTATTACCAATCAGCAGGTCAGCTTAAACGTAATGTATGAGCTGATTATCGGATATGCTCTTCCTGGAAAACCCATTGCCAATACCATCTTCAAGGCCATCGCTTGGCAGAGTGGTGCGAGTGCTATCAGTTTCTCTGGAGATCTCAAGTTGGGTCACTACATGAAGATTCCGGTGAGTTCTCTATGGTCTGTAGCTCAAAACCAACTCTTGACCGAATTATCCTATAGCCAAGGATGATGTTCACCATTCAAATAATATCTGGTACGATTTCGGCCCTCGTCGCGCTTGGTATGCAAGAGTGGGCGTTCCGAAACATCGAAGGCATTTGTGAACCTGACCAGAAGGACAATTTCGTTTGCCCGGGGACGAACTTGTTTGCTACCGCTTCTTTGCTTTGGGGAGCTATCGGTCCCAAGCGTTTGTTCGAAGAACAATACGGACCTTTGTTCTACTTCTTCTTGGCTGGATCTCTCTTGCCTATCCCATTCTACCTAATGGCACGACGATATCCATTGTCCCTTTGGCGATACATCAACATTCCCATTGCTTTGAGCGGTGCTCAGGTCTTCCCTCCTGGCAATGGTCAAAAGTATGTCTTCCTCTTCCCTATGCGGCAGCGAAAGACTGACAACGTGACAGCTACACAACTTGGATTATCGTCGGATTTATCTTCAACTATTTCATTCGTCGCTACCACATGCAGTGGCATCTTCGTTACAATTACGTGACATCTGCTGCCTTGGACTTCGGAACTGCCCTTTCAGTAATCGTGATTTATTTCGCGGTCTACTTCCCGAAAGGACCAAATGGAGAAGGTTATCCATTGAACTGGTGGGGTAATAGGTAAGCAATTGACCCTCTGCGCCCTCTGTATTAGTATTAATTGTTTCCTTAGTGTTTATGCAAATACTCTTGATGGCAATGCCGTCAGCCTTTTGACCCTTGACGAAGGACAAACATTTGGTCCAACGACATGGTCATGAGTCGAGTTTAAATTCGACTTCTTTTGTGGGATTTCAGGGCTAGAGTCCTTGTTTCATTATTCTTCGACTTGTTTTGGCATTAGCATCGCAATTGTACTTACTGTATTACCACATCTATCTCACACCCACTACCACTTCGACTTCAACTAACTCTACTTTCCATATACCGTTACGTACTTCCCCGTACTGAGTTAAGTACATTGACTTGTACTCTCTAGTTTACGGAAATGACCACGAGAAATATCGATGAACTCTGAGGACCAAACAGTGAAATAGCTGAGTTGAACAGATTTACTCGGGTCGGCAATTCAGGCTTGCCGTGAACGTTGATTTCAGCAACCATGTCCAATGCGTGGGGACCAGAAGCGCCTTTCAAAATAACCATTCCACAGTCCTCTTTGGACGACCTCCAACAACGACTATCGCTTGCCCGTCTCCCGGACGAACTTGATGCCGCCAGTTGGTCGTATGGGGCCCCACTGTCAGATGTGAAACGTTTGGTACAACACTGGAAGACAGATTTCAACTGGAGGAAGTGTGAGGATGCGTTGAACAATGAATTTCCCCAATTCAAACGCGACATTGACGTCGAAGGTTTTGGACGCGTCGGAGTCCATTATGTTCACCAAAAAAGTAAGGTTGTGGACGCTATTCCGTTGGTGTTTATCCATGGCTGTATGTCGCGTATCACCTTCTCATATCAGTATTTACCACCCATTCGTATATAGGGCCTGGTTCTTTCATTGAAGTCCGCCATATTCTCCCCTTGCTTGTCCAAGGTGGTGACTTTCCGGCATTTCATGTGGTTGCTCTCAGTCTTCCTAACTTCGGGTTCTCGGATGGAGTCAAAAAGAAGGGCTTCAAGCTCGAGCAACATGCAGAAGTAGCGCATAAGCTGATGCTCAGCTTGGGGTACCATGAATATGGTTAGTGAGACATGTTCCTTGTCGAGTAATAATTCAAGATGTGTGTTAGTGGCACAAGGTGGAGATTGGGGATATGGTGTCCGTATTATTCTGTCCCTCAAGGTCGAGTAAAAAACTAAACATGAGATACAGGTTGCTCGACGATTAGCCGTCTTCTATCCCAAATCTGTCAAAGGGTGGCACACCAACTTCCCACTGTAAGTTAATATTCTCCCCTAAGTCGTCGGTCTATCTTTAAAAGATGTGGCAGACCTCCACTTCCAACGCTTTGGAATCCTCTTATTATTCTTCGAACTATTCTT
The DNA here is from genome assembly GCA_021399455.1 of Flagelloscypha sp. PMI_526. Taxonomy (NCBI): domain Eukaryota; kingdom Fungi; phylum Basidiomycota; class Agaricomycetes; order Agaricales; family Niaceae; genus Flagelloscypha; species Flagelloscypha sp. PMI_526. The sequence goes on along the minus strand of JAJTUO010000290.1, from coordinate 7,749 downwards.
TGCTTTGTTGCACCGGTAACGGCACAAATGAGCAAGGACAAAGCGAATCTGGAGGTGGCTCAAAAGGTCGGACTGCATGGTGAGTCAACTTCTTTGACTTTGAAATCACTCGGATTCATAAACAGGATGAATAGAACAGGGCTACCTTAAGATCCAGTCTACAAAACCTCAGACTCTTGGTTACTCCCTTGCAGATTCACCTGTGGGTCTCCTTGCCTGGATATACGAAAAACTCGTAGGGTGGACAGACGGCTATAAGTGGACGGATGATCAAGGTCTTCACTGTCTTCCCATTATTCTCTACGTTGTGCTTATCTGTGCCATCGGCTGCAGTACTCGAATGGGTCTCCATTTACTGGCTCTCCACGGCTGGACCTGCTGCCTCTGTTAGACTGTATTACGAGGCTATGGAGGCAGGTGCTAATGGCGATGGTGGTGTGCAAGGGAAATTTACTAAACCTCAAGTTCCCTTTGGCGTATGATGTCGTTTCCTTTATTGGCACTCCTCCTGACACTCAAGTCAATTTCTACAGTGCTCTTACTTTCCTCGGGAGATTGTAACACTACCACCGAGGTTAGCAATTCTTTTACCCCTTGCTCTTTTACATTACTGAAGGAGAGTTCTTCATTACAGTTGGTCGCATTTGATAGGAAATCTTGTGTTTGAAGGGCAGCATACGTCTGGTGGACACTTCGCTGCTCATGAAGTACCAGAACTGCTTGTGGGCGACTTGAGAAGGATGTTTGGGAAAGGGGGCCCTGCCTTTGGTGTCGTTGGTGGACGGAGTGGGTATGCTTGACTCAGATCAGTAGGCAGTACAAGTTACCACTTGACTTGTTCCTAGGATGGGCTAGAGTCTTAGTCTATTTTCGACCCCCCCACTTTTGTGTGATCAGCATCATAATTGTAACTACATTGTGTCCGGAGTGCTGACAAACCTGAGAGACTGGGGTGTTTGAATAGTTCGACGGAGTGTAAAGGGTTCCACGGTGGTTTAGGGTTACCGCAAGTCTTGCCTTCGACGACGATGTCCCAGTCATGGGGACCAGAAGCGCCCTTCAAGATAGCCATTCCACAATCTTCTTTGGATGATCTTCAACAACGGCTCGCACTAGCACGTTTCCCAGACGAACTTGACGCTGCAGGCTGGTCGTATGGAACCCCCTTGTCAGATGTGAAACGCTTGGTACAGCGCTGGAAGACCGACTTCAACTGGAGGAAGTGTGAAGACGCGTTGAATGACGAATTACCCCAATTCAAGCGCAACATTGACGTCGAAGGATTTGGACGCGTCGGAGTCCATTATGTTCACCAAAAGAGTAATGTTGTGGACGCGATTCCGCTGGTGTTTATTCATGGCTGTAAGTCTCGTATTGTCTTCTTAACTGACGCTTTCCGCTCATTTGCGCATAGGGCCTGGCTCTTTCCTTGAAGTCCGCCATATTCTTCCTTTGCTTGTCCAAGGAGGTGGCAACTTCCCAGCGTTCCATGTGGTTGCTCTCAGTCTCCCTAACTTCGGGTTCTCGGATGGAGTGGAAAAGAAGGGATTTAAACTCGAACAGCATGCAGAGGTAGCACACAAACTAATGCTAAGCTTAGGTTACGATGAGTATGGTCAGTGACTCCGGCTTCACATCTCATTATAAAATAATAACCTAATTTGTATGTCTAGTGGCTCAAGGTGGAGATTGGGGCTATGGAGTCTGCATTACCTTGGCCTTTGAATTTAAGTGAGATACTAAATGCTGACGCAGGTTGCCCGTCGACTAGCGGTCTTCTATCCCAAATCCGTCAAAGCTTGGCACACTAACTTCCCGCTGTAAGTCGATATTCTCTACCAAGCCGACACTATCTCTGACACAGGTGGCAGACCTCCGCTTCCCACACTTTGGAATCCTCTTCTTATCCTTCGAACCATTCTTTGCTTCATTGCTCCTTTGACTGAACAAATGAGGAAGGACAGAACAAATATCTTAGCGGTTCAGAAAGTCCAATTACATGGTAAGGGGTCTGTCTCCTTTTGAAATGACTTAAAATAATAAACATAATGGACAGAAATGGGGTATTCCCAGTTGCAGTCCACAAAGCCTCAGACGGTTGGTTACTCCCTTGCAGATTCCCCGATTGGTCTCGTGGCCTGGATATATGAAAAGCTTGTAGGATGGGCGGACAACTACAATTGGACAGATGATCAAGGTTTTCCTCGTCCTCTTTTACGTTCTTCGTTTTGCACCTACTTACTGGTCCATTGACTCTAGTGCTTGAATGGGTCTCAATATACTGGTTCTCCACAGCTGGACCTGCTGCTTCTGTTAGACTGTACTATGAGGCTATGGATGGAGGCGCGAATATGCAAAGTGGCATACAAGGGGACTTTACTAAACCTCAGGCTCTTTTCGGCGTATGGTCTTCGTCCCATTGGTCTTTTAGCGATGCTCAAGTCACAACCTCCAGTGTTCCTATTTTCCCCGGGAGGTCTTAACACCTCCACCAAGGTTAGCAGCCCCTTCTAACCCACTTTTGATATTATTTAATGGAGGTTCTTCATGATAGTTGGTGTCATTTAATAGGAAATCTCGTCTTCGAAGGACAACATGGATCTGGTGGGCATTTCGCTGCACACGAAGTCCCAGAACCTCTTGTAAGCGACTTGAGAAAGATGTTCGGCAAAGGTGGTCCCGCGTTTGGCGCCGTCAATGGACGAACTGGGTATGCTTGATTTAAGCTGGCGCTCTGTAATACAGGTTTCTATCGTGGATCGTTGTGCGGTATGTGGTATAACGTTCCTCTGACAATCTTTGCGAAGGGAGGAGTATGATAGAGCGCAGACTACATTGGGTATAATAAGGCTTTGTGACCGACCACCACCATCCATGTGCGATTGACCATCTTCAACCTGAAAGACTGCAATGGCTGATGAATTCAGCAGAGTGCGACTTCTCGTGAATGTGAATGAGTAAAAAGGAGGCGGTTATGCGGATTTGATTACAGTCTTCGGTCTGGAAGTGGATCAGGCCGCTAAGTGGGTCATTTTGTGAATAGCACATCAACGAAGAGCCTTTGGTACTACTTAAGGGCAAAATAATAAAGCCTTATGATATTGCTCGAGTCTCCTGAATGAGCCTCTGCGCCCAGCAAGATGTGTGGAAGCCAGTGGTGTTTGACGGCAAGTGGCTCGATTTGGGCCACTGCCCAGCAGCCACCAACTCGAGGTGTCTCCCACTTTGCCTCCTGCTATCCTAGCCGAATCAGATGCCGGCCGTCTTAGCCACTTCCTTTGAAGAATATTAAAGCATAGTATAGTACCTATAGCAATTGAAGCACGAGAAAGTGGCTCAAATGGCCGCAAAACGTGCTCGAAACGACAATGACCCACTTGGTCGCGCTGCCTTTCGTGCCTGCCTCACGAAAAATATTCCTCACTACGGACGAGGACACCTATCGTCACAAGTCCTTTTACATCACGTTTATAACTACCTAATATTTGTCTTATTTTCCCCAGTATACCCATAAGCACGTTGATTCCCATGTAGGATACAAGAAATCTTTAGCTGACCCACTTTTAAGCCGACCATTGTAAGCTAAATACATGGATCACGTGCAATGACTTCATCACGTGCCCTTAACAGCTGATAGGAAAGTTCGCAGAAATATTATAACAAGGATATTCCTCTTCAAAAAGTCCTTGACCGCAAAAATGACTCAGTTTAAACGTTTTCCCGGTTACTTCTAAGGATATGACCATGCCTTTTTTGCCCGCAGGTCGTCTTCTCAGAGGAATTCCCATGGGAGGTCGCTGCACGTGATGAAGTCCTTTGTGCATAATCTATGCCTTAAGTGACTAAGTGATTTTACCCCGGGACCGGTCTACTCCATGACTCTTCTGATATTTACAGCAGTAGTATATAAATCATGATTCAGCTCCTAAACTTCCAAACAAGTATTGCCTGACATGTCCAAGCCATGGGGACCAGAAGCGCCTTTCAAAATAACCATTCCACAGTCCTCTTTGGACGACCTCCAACAACGACTATCACTTGCACGTTTCCCAGACGAGCTTGACGCTGTAGGCTGGTCGTATGGAACCCCACTGTCAGATGTGAAACGCTTAGTACAGCACTGGAAGACGAATTTCAACTGGAGGAAATGTGAGGATGCGTTGAACAATGAATTTCCCCAGTTTAAACGTGACATTGACGTCGAAGGATTTGGACGCGTCGGAGTGCATTATGTTCACCAAAAGAGTAAAGTTATGGACGCGATTCCGCTGGTGTTTATTCATGGCTGTAAGTCTCGTATTATCTTCTAAACCAGCGGTTTCCACTCATTCGTGTATAGGGCCCGGTTCTTTCCTTGAAGCCCGCCATATTCTTCCCTTGCTTATCCAAGGAGGCGACGACTTCCCCGCATTTCACTTCGTTGCCCTCAGTCTACCCAATTTCGGGTTCTCCGATGGAGTGGAAAAGAAGGGCTTCAAGCTCGAACAACATGCAGAAGTAGCACATAAACTAATGCTTAGCCTGGGATATAATGAGTACGGTTAGTAAGGCTTGTTTCTCGTTTAATAATAACTCAAGTTGTGTGTCTAGTGGCGCAAGGTGGAGATTGGGGTTTTGGGGTCTATATTATTCTCCTTTTTGGGTAAACTACTGAACATTAGATACAGGTTGCGCGACGGTTAGCAGTTTTCTATCCCAAATCTGTCAAAGCGTGGCACACCAACTCCCCATTGTAAGTCCATATTCTGCACGAAGCGGGCATTCCAACGAAGATGACAGGCCTCCGCTTCCGACACTTTGGAATCCTCTTATTATTCTTCGAACCATTCTTTGTTTTATTGCTCCCTTGACTGTACAAATGAGGACGGACAGAAAAAATATCTTAGCAGTTCAAAAACTCCAATTACATGGTAAGGCTTCTGCCTCCCCTTGAAATGACTTGGGTTCATAAACAGGATAAACAGAAATGGGCTATACTCAGTTGCAGGCTACAAAGCCTCAAACCGTTGGCTACTCCCTTACAGATTCGCCTATCGGCCTCGCGGCATGGATATATGAAAAGCTCGTAGGGTGGGCGGACAACTACAAGTGGACAGATGATCAAGGTCTTCCTCACCTTCTTTACGTTTCTTATTTTGTGCCTATTAACTATTCTATTGACTACAGTACTTGAATGGGTCTCCATCTACTGGTTCTCCACGGCTGGCCCCGCTGCATCCCTTAGATTGTACTATGAGGCTATGGATGGAGGCGCGAATATGCTAAGTGGCATACAGGGGGACTTTGCCAAACCTCAAGTTCCCTTTGGCGTATGGTGCTGTCTCGTTGACCTTTTTACAATGCTCAAGTCAAAACCTACAGTGTTCCTATTTTCCCCGGGATGTCATAACACTTCCGCCAAGGTTAGCGCCCTCTTCCACCTCTTACCTTAAATACTATTTAATGATAGTTCTTCACCACAGCTGGTCGCATTTGATAGGAAATCTCGTCTTTGAGGGACAGCAAACGTCTGGCGGACACTTTGCCGCACATGAAGTGCCAGAACTTCTTGTGAGCGACTTGAGAAAGATGTTCGGGAAAGGCGGTCCCGCATTTAGCGTTGTCAACGGACGAACTGGGTATGCTTGATTTGAGCTGACACTATTTAATACAAGCTACTCTCATGGATCGTTTATGCGCTACTAGAAAGGATTCTTAAACTTCGTGTAACAGTAATGTGTGGTCGTTCACTACACCCCGGGAGTTCTACAAGTTGTCGCCTTTCTCGTGACTAAATTCAAAGAGAACCGTTGATTAATTCCGGTCGTATGGTGCCGTTATAAACGTTTCTCTAAAATTCCTTCACCTCGTTCTTTAACCCTTCCAGATTCCCTTCAGCATCCCCAGTGTTAACGACGCCCTTTTTCTCAATCAACATAATATGAGCTTCTTGTCCATCCTTGGTTTCAGGCATATGCTTGACACCTCTCTTCACAAGAAACATTTGCCCAGGATTAAGCTCTACATCTCCTCCGTCCTCTTCTGCGAAATGAATGATAAGCGTCCCCGAGAGGACATAGAAAAGTTCGTCTGCATCCGGGTGGGAGTGCCAAACGAAGGGGCCTTTAAGTTTAGCAAGTTTTATATCATGGCTTCCATCAATTGAAGCCAAGCGACGCGGAGAGTAGTACTCAGAGAAGCTAGAGAGCTTGGCAGCAATGTCGATGGGCTGGTTTTTTGTGGAAGTAGCTGTGGAAGTCATGAGGCAAGCGGCATGACAGAAAGGTTCAGCTCAAGGTCATATAAGCCACGATAAGAATCAAGATGCGAGTCAGGAACTATGAACTGGGAAATCTTACTAAGACAGTCGTACTCGTGACCTCTGGAGAGGAGGGAGAGTTATCAGCTTCAAAATCTTCTCCGAATATAAATTACTTACATAGAGCTAAAATCGGAGAATTGATCGTGGTTCAAGCTCACTATAGTGAGTGTATATTTTTCCTTAAATCCTGGATCTACTTGAACTTGAGCTAGTGGTGTTGATGCATTTGACTTCCCTTCGTTGCCAGCGCTTTTGGTTTGTGACTGTATCAGTGCACGCGGTTAACATCTGCTTACGTTTATCAGGCAGCGGGATGCTAGTCATTGATTAGTCCCACGAGCATGCCAAAAGGAAAAGAGCTGTTTCCAACGAGATCACAACAAGCAAACAATACATTGATTTGGCCTTTCACTCTACTTTGTAAATACTTCACAGAACGTGATCAGTTCGGAAACTCGTGAGGTGCCCAGTGAACTCACTTGATACAACATCCTCGTCCTGGACGAGATGATTTAAGCTAACCTTCTGTGCATGAGGCGAGAAACGCGATGATTTGCCCTGAAGTACTTGTGAAACCTCAGAGAAACACAACAAAATAGAATCCATACCCTAGAATAATGAATAAAGGCTCGCCCACTAGCAAAATAGGGAAGCCGAACTTACCAAACCAAGGCATAACGGAAATTGGGAACGAGGCTCCGATGGATGCCGTTACAAACAGTCTGTCACTAATGTAAGAATGGAATGTAGTAGCCAGGCTAACTCGGATACTTGCCTCGATTGTTGCACCTTTCCTCAAACAAATCGGATCATCCAGGTCTGGATGAACACCTCGTTTCTTGGTGTAAACTTTGACCAGTTTAAGTTCATCCCAGATGCGGTCGATTAGATAATCCATACTATCATCCAAGGTGAGTATGAGTGACGAATATATGAGAAGAAAGGGATCTCACTTAAGGTCCATCTCACAGCTGATTACCACTGTCATGTAATCTCTCGCCAACTTAATCCACACGCTCCAGAGAAATTGCATCTACCTTGTTGTACACATCTAAATAAATTCCTCGTAATATGCTTTTAAACGAAGAAGTAAAATACTCACATAGGCATGGTATGTACTTCCTGGTGCCGATGAGCACATCAATGAACTGGTCAGTGGTGATCTAACCAAGGCCATGAATTTATAACACATTAGAGAAGAATCGATACCTACATCCTCTCGTATCATTACGTCACAGTTGTGTACTGAGCAAGAGCATCAGCGATTTGTGTTCAAACTATGAATGAATAGAACGGACGCTTGTATCCGGCCAAAATGGTGCGAATAGTCTTCTCATCTGTCTTAGTAAGCTTACGGTGATATTTAACTGAAGATAAGAATGAGAACCTGTAACCATGGCTAAGCGGGCTATTTACCGTGATACCGCCAGTGGTCTTCCTCTTAAACA